>ML370583.1:75551-122104 GCA_005239525.1 Nicotiana knightiana | reverse complement strand
AGGGGGGTTTAATCAATCCGTGAATAGTGTAATTGAGTGTCATTAAGACAAATACACATATGCTTATGATTTATTACATACTAGAATTATTCCCTTAAATGCTTGGACTTAGATGTTTGATTTCTCAACAACATGATAAAGTAAGTTTGAAGCCTTATCTTCTTTGGAACTATTTGATGTGTTAATCATCCATTTAATTTTGGAAATGGTTATGATAATGTAGATAATTATCTTGTAGCCTCATGATATTCTTCTTGGCCCTATTAATAAAGGTATACACTTCTGTGGTGTGGTATTTCTATGGTGATTAGTTTACATTGAAAGTGCCTCATCGGCACTTAAACTTATGGGGAAGAATCAGTCGTTTACAGTTAGGGGTATTTGGGAGTAGATTTTAACTCTTGGTTGCACTGATCTCTTTGGCACAAGCATTTTCCTGGGCCCTTAAGACCCTTGGGAACTTTGAAGTGTCAGGGAATTTAAAGGGGACCTTAACCTTAAGTGAAACTCTATCCTTAGCCTGGTCAACATTCATTTCCCCTTTTGGGTTTAGTTTTTAATGACAACAAAAGATTTTCAATGTAAATCATTTTACCATATGTAACCTCCATATTAGTATAACTTTTCATGGTTTTTATGTACTATTAGTTGATATAATTTTTTCAGTCACATACTCCCATATTTCGTGTATGATTGTATTATTTCTAATGACTCCCTCTCCTTTTTTTAACATGTACAAGCATTGGGCATGCTGAGTTCTCAAATAACTCGGGCCCAAATCTCGTGTCATGCATCTGAAAATATGGAGCCTATTCCTGTCTATTCCTACTGATTATTGGCCTACCTCTTTATGACCCAAACCAGAGTCACTACTCAGCCCCTTACTGCTTTATTACATTTTGTTATTTATTTTTCTATGTATGTAACATTACTCTTATCATATTTGATTTAATATTTTGCTTTATCTTTTGAATTATATAGACAATTTAGGCAAGCCTAAAAACACAAAGGGATAAAAGAAATATTATGTAGTAACAAATTTTTCATTCGTTAATCATGTACTGTTCACATTACTAATCTCCTATGTTTTTTTGCTAACCCTTTCATGAAGATTTTGAAGCTGAAAAATAATTTCGCAAAGACGATAGTTCCTTTTTTTCAAAGCCTAAAACGAATCGCAAGACTAACCTTCTAAAAGAAATCTACTATTTCAGAACATAAGTGCTGCCGCCTAGGAAACACCCACAAAATTATTCCCTCAAGTCTAAGATTTAAGTGATTTCAAAAAGCCAAGGTATACCTTAGACTCATTTGCTTATAAAATCTTTGTTTTATAAGAATTATATGAACATCCATTCTTTAAAACAAATATATTCTACATGCTTCATGCAAACCACTTATTTTTAAAAACTCTTTTATTTATAGCAACAGTAGTTTTCAAGATTCTTTCTAAACTCATACATCTTTTAAATCTCAGATCCCTTTTCTTAACGTCATACTCTCACTTAGAAAAGCAGTAAGTCGTGCCTCTCTAATACTAATTAAGAAAAAATACAAACAACTAACCCTTCAAACCTACTCTAAGTTCTATGGAGCTACCGCAGGTAGATTTTAAGGGGTACCTAACACCTTTCCCTTAGAAAAACAAAGAACCCTAACCCAAAATCTCACCAGTTAGCAGAGTAATAAATAATATGACTTTAGTAATTAAATAGTACCCTATTATACCTTTGAATATTGGCGACACTCTTTCATCAACAACAAAGAAACCACAAGTTAAATCCTGTTTTGACTTGTGCAAAATAAGGTGCAAGAAAGAGTTGTATGGATGTATATCGTAATTCTCAAATAGTCGTACCAATTAATGCTAATCGAGCTATTTCTTTCATTTGTGTATAATTTCTTTTAATCGATTGTTTCCTCCTATTCTTCCCCTCGAATAATTTAATTAGTTATTTGGACTCTCTGCGTTGTTTTAATTGACATGCTCACATAGGGTAATTATAATTCGATAATTTGCATAGTATAAAATTCGGTCGGGAACCACATTTGCAGACCTAAATGAGTGCCTAACCCCTTCTCTATAAGGAATTTAAGCCCTTACCTGATCTTTGCTGACACAAACTAGTTAACATAGAGTTATTTGCACATATGTTCCCTAACGCACCTGAAAATCGTTAGGTGGCATGTTTTCTTCTTTGATAACCATTTAAAGAGTTATCACACGTTGAATTCTGATTTTTCAAGAAAAAAGGACACGACACCAATTTCATCGCGTTGGGGGTCGCCTCGCGAGGCTTGTGGAGCGAGGAAATATTCGCATTGCCTGGCTGCTTAATTCAACTCGTTGTTGGGCTGCCTAACTTTGTTTTATGAACGTTTGGTTTCTTTAATGTGATGACCTGGTAGGTCATCTTATGTTTTGGAACCTAATTCTTCTTTTTGAATACTTAAATACCTCATCTTATCCCTCCTCGATTTGCATACGTAGCCTGAGTATTTTTTCGGAAAGCTTTTATGTTAAAAATGAGAAAATATGAAATTTTTGTCTTAAAATACATTTGAGTTGACTTCGGTCAACGTTTTCAGAAAACAGACTTGGATTCATATTTTGATGGTATCGGTGGGTAGGTATCGTGATTTGGGACATGGGCGTATGCCCGGAGTCAAATTCTGAAGTCCCTAGCCCGAGTTATCACACTTTGTTGAATTTTGAAAGTTAAAAAGCTTAATGACTTTGAAAGTTTGACCAATGTTTGACTTTATTAATATCGGGTCCTTATTTTGGTTCCGAAACCTGGTATAGGTCCATTTCTATATTTATGACTTATCTGTCAAATTTGGTGAAGAACAAAGTTGGTTTGACGTGATTCGGACTTCCAGTTGTGAAACTAGAAGTTCATGAAGTTTCTTGAAAATCTCCTTTTATTTGATTCTAAATTCGTAGTTCTAGATATTATTTTGGAAATTTGATCGCATGAGTAAGTTCGTATAATATTTTTGGACTTGTGTGCATGTTTGGTTTGGAGCCCCGACCACTCTAGTGAGTTTCACATAGTCTACAGAGTAGTTTAGACTTAGAACTCAGCCCGTGTTCTGCAATTTCAGGGAACTGGTCTCTAATCTCGCATTTTCGAGATTAATGTTCACATTTTCAAACATTCCCAAATCCTGGCAGGTTCGTATTTCCAAAGAGTACCTAGGTCAGCATGAGTTCGCATCAAGAGGTCGCAATTGCAGGGAGGCTAGAATTCGCATTTCTGAACAACACTTTGCTTTTGTGAAGTTGGACTGGGGCAGGCTTCATTGCAATTATGGAAGATCAGTGTTTGCATTTGAGAAAAAATCATCCCAAATGCGATGACAGAAGAAATGGGAGGATTTCGCTTTTGCGACTGTTTGTTCGCATTTGCGAACCTCAGGTCGCAAATGCGACTGATCAAATAGGAGTTAGACAGTATTTTTGTTCATTCTTCAAATTTTCAAAACAAGAAAACCCTATAGGCGATTTTCCCAAGCACCCTTCTTCCCAAAATCATTGGTACGTGATTCTAATCCATTTCCTTTCAAACTTTGACGTTATTTCCTAAGATTTCAACCTAAAATCTAGTGTTTTCATGGTTGAAATTGGGGGTTTCGGTAGAATTGAGGATTTTATTAAAATTGGGATTTAGACCTCAAATTGAGGTCGAATTCCAAAACAAATTAGATAACCGGACTCGGGTGTGAATGGGTAATCGCGTTTTTGTCCGAAATTCGGGTTTGGAACAAGCGAGACTGATAGTTGACTTTTGTTGACTTTTTCAATAATGACCTAAACTGAATCCTTTGCAATTGTAGGTAGTTCCTAAGGCTTAATTTGGTTTGTAATTTTCTAGATTCTATTGGTTTGGAAGCTTGTTGAAAGGCAAAGTTGTGGGTGAGGTAAGTGTCGTGGTTAACCTTGACTTGAGGGATTAACACTTGTTTGTCTATTTGCTACATGTTTAGATGTTGGGTACAACGTATATGTGAGGTGCCGAGTACGTATGTGTTGTTGTTGGGCTAAATCATGCGGGTGAGATAGCTTGTTCTTGTTATTCTATCTCCCCGATGTTGCTTGCTCATTGTTATATGGTAAGAGAGAGTGTTAATGCACGAAGAGTGATGTCGTGTAATATCTATTGATTTATACTGAAAGTGAGAGTAAAAACACGAAGGGTTATACGATGCAGTGTCATTGTTTCATTGTTAGGTTGAGAGTAAAAGCATGAAGGGTAATGTCGTGCAATTTTCTTCATTGTGCTTAATTATTGTTACTGGTTAAAGGCATATTGACTGTTCTTGTTTCCATATCCTGCTGTATTTCTCTTAGCTTGTACCCCCTTCATCATGTTACACTCCCAATAGTATATGTTTAGCTTTTAATTGTTGTTATCTTGTACGTCTACTGTTATTTGCATAGGTTTAGTACGTGGGTGTCTGCTCATAGCCTCGTCACTACTTCATCGAGGTTAGGCTCGACACTCACAGAGTACATGGGGTTGGTTGTACACATACTACCTTCTGCACTTCTTGTGTAGACCTTGGTACTAGCCCTGGCTATTCTTGAGGTGTAGCAGCTTGCATTTGCTCATTTAAGACTCGAGGTAGATTTTCTGGCATTCACAGACCTTGAATTCCCCTTCTATTTTCCTATTTACTATTTATTTTCGTTCAAAACAGTTGTATTTCTTTCAGATTCTGTTTGTAAAAAATCCTAAAAGCTCGGTAGTTGTGAATCCATATTTGGATTGTAGTAGATATTATAGGCATTTATATTATTCTGTACACAATTTTAATTTTTTTTGGTTTAATTTACTTTATTTATTGAAATTAAATAACAATTGGCTTAACGGTTCTCTAACGTTGGCTTGCCTAGCAAGTGAAATTTTAGGCGTCATCACGGTCCCAGAGGTCGGAATTCCGGGTTGTGACAAGTTGCGTAGGTCTCACAAGTCACGCGAAGGCTTAGTAGTGTCTGGAGGATCGGTATGAAGACGTCTGTACTTATCTTCCAGAGGCTACGAAGTTTAGGAACAATTTAACTTCTATTTTTATCTGTTCTGCGATTTTATTCTATCATTTCTTATTGAATCTTCTATTCTTGTCCTTCACATAAGGCGAGAAAAAATGCTACATCTTCATCTAGACAGCAGTCGGAGCCTCAACTGGCAGCTCCTACGAGGGGCAGAGGTTGAGGCCGAGGTAGGGGCAGAGCTCAGCCCAGAGCTCGAGCAGCAGCACCAGCAGTGGAGCCCCATGTGGATTTTGATGAGGAGGTTCTGGCACATACTGTGCCTGTTGGACCAGCTCAGGTCCCGGAGGGGTTCATCGCCACCCCAGTGTTTCACGATGCTCTAGTCCGTTTGGTGGGCCTTATGGAGAGTGTGGCCCAGGCCGGTACATTTCCTATGGAACTGACCGTCTCTCAGGCTAGGGGAGGAGCATAGACTCCTGCTACCCACAGTCCGGAGCAGATGGCTCCCCAGTATCAGACTCCAGTAGCCTTGCGGGTTGTTCAGCCAGTTGTTACGGCACATGCCGGTGATGAACCCTCCATGTCTTCTAAGGCTTTATGGAGATTGGACAAGTTTACTAAGCTCTTTATAGTTCACTTCAGTGGTTCACCTTAAGAGGACCCATAGGATTATCTTGACAACTGCCATGATGTGCTGGGGATCATGGGTATAGTAGAGACTGATGGGGTCAATTTTGCTGCATTTCAGATGGCGGGTTCTGCCAATCAATGGTGGAGGGATTATGTGTTGACCATACCATTAGGGTCGCCTTATCTTACTTGGGACTAGTTCTCTCACCTCTTACTAGAGAATTTCCTCCATCTCACACTGAGAGAGGATTATCGCAAGCAGTTTGAGCATCCGGCACCAGTTGCTACACCATATGCTCAACCAACCAGAGGCAGGGGTCAGGCAGCCAGAGGTAGAAGTCAGGTTGTTAGAGGTGGAGGCCAGCTAGTTAGAGGTCGTCTCAAGGACGTCGTTCAGAGTGATGGGCCCAGCCCCAATGTTATGCTTTCCCAACTAGGCCTGAGACTTACTCATCTGACGTTGTTATCACATGTATTGTTTTAGTTTTCCATAGAGATGCTTCAGTTCTATTTGATTCAGGCTCTACTTATTCCTACGTGTCATCTTATTTTGCTTCGTATCCGGTTGTGCATCGTGATTCTTTTATTGCTCCTGTGTATGAGTCCACACCTATAGGAGATGCTATTATTGTAGATCGTGTTTATCATTCGTGTGTGGTTACCATTGGGATTCTTGAGACTAGTGTAGATCTCCTACTTCTCGATATGGTAGATTTTCATGTTATCTTGGGAATGGATTGGTTGTTACCTTATCACGCTATATTGGATTGTCACGCCAAGACGGTGACCTTAGCCTTGCCGGTGTTGTCTCGGTTAGAGTGGAGAGGGTCTCCTGGCCATTTTACCAATATGGTTATCTCTTATATGAAGGCTCGGCATATGGTCGAGAAGGGGTGTCTAGCTTATTTGGCTTATGTCCTCGATTCTAGTGCAGAGGTTCCTTCCATGGATTCAGTACCAGTTGTTCGGGAGTTTTCAGAGGTGTTTCCTGCAGACCTGCCGGAGATGCAACCCAATATATTAAGTTTTATATTGATTTGGCTCCGGGCATTCAACCCATCTCCATTTTGCTCAGCCCTCAACCCTGCCAGAGTTGAAATAATTGAAGGAGAAGTTGCAAGATTTTCTTGATAAGAGCTTCATTAGACCTAGTGTCTTGCACTGGGGTGTGCCTGTGTTGTTTGTAAAGAAAAAGGATGGATCGATGAGGATGTCTATAGATTACCGGTAGTTGAACAAAGTCACCATCAAGAACAAGTATCTATTGCCGATGATTGATGAATTATTTGATCAGCTTCAGGGTACCTGGGTGTTTTCGAAGAGTGATCTGAGGTCTAGCTACCATCAGTTGAGGATTAGGGCATCCGATGTCCTTAAGACAACTTTGTAGACTCGGTATGGGCATTATGGGTTTCTTATGATGTCATTTGGGCTGACAAATGCCTTAGCAACATTTATGTATTTGATGAACCGAGTGTTCAAGCCCTATTTGGATTCCCTTGTGATTGTGTTTATTGATGATATCTTGATCTACTCACGCAGTCGAGAGGAGCACAAGCAATATCTTCGGATTGTACTTAAGACTCTTAGAGACAACCAATTATATGCTATGTTTTAAAAGTGCGAGTTATGGTTGGATTCGGTCGCTTTATTGGGGCACGTCGTATCAGCATAGGGCATTCAGATGGATCCTAAGAAGATTGAGGCAGTTCAGAACTGGCCTGGACCAACTTTAGCCATGGAGGTCAGATGTTTTCCGGATTTGGCGGGCTATTATCGTCAGTTTGTGGAGGGGTTCTCATCTATAGCAGACCTATTGACCAGGTTGACCCAGAAGGGTGCCCCGTTCAGATGGTAGGACGAGTGTGAGATGTGCTTTAAAAACTAAAGAATGCTTTGACTATTGCGCCAGTGTTGGTGTTTTGCACATGTTCATGATCTTATACAGTATATTGTGATGCATCCCTTGTTCGGATCGGTGCCGTATTGATACAAGATGGCAGGGTGATTGCATATGGGTCGTGGAAGCTGAAGGTTCATGAGAAGAATTACCATGTCCATGACTTAGAGTTGGCTTCCATTGTTCATGCGCTGAAGATTTGGAGGCACTATCTTTACAGCCTGTCGTGTGAGGTTTTCACGACTCATCGCAACCATCAATATTTTTTCAAACAAAAAGGATCTAAATTTGAGGTAGAGGAGGTGGATGGAGCTATTGAAAGACTATGATATTACCATCTTGTATCATCCCGGGAAGGCCAATGTGGTGGCCGACGCCTTGAGTAGAAAGGCAGCGAGTATGGGCTGCCTTGCATATATTCTAGACGGTGAGAGACCGCTTCCATTACATGTTCAGACTTTGGCCAATCAGTTTGTGAGGTTGGATATTTCAGAGCCCAGTCGTGTCTTAGTTTGTACAGTCGCTCGGTCTTCCTTGTTTGAGCGCATCAGGGAGCAGTAGTTGACGACCCTCCTTTGCTTGTCCTTACAGACACATTGTGCGGCACGGTGGTGCCAAGCTGATTACTGTTGGAGATGATAGAGTTTTGAGGATGGAGGGTCATATTTGGGTTCCCAATGTAGATGGACTTCGTGAGTTGATTCTTGAGGAGGCCCATAGTCCCCGATATTATATTCATCCGGGTGCTGCCAAGATGTATGAGGACTTGCGGAAACATTATTAGTGGAGGACGAAGAAGGATATAGTTGCATATGTAGCTTGGTGTCTAAATTGTCAGCAAATAAAGTATGGGAATCACAGACCTGGTGGTTTGCATTAGAAGATAGAGATTCCCGAGTGGAAGTGGGAGCGTATCACTATGGATATTGTTGTTGGACTCCCATGGACTTAGAAGATGTTCGACATGGTATGGGTTATTGTGGACAGGCTAATCAAGTCGGCGCATTTCATTCACGTGGCAGTTACCTATTCTTGAGAGCAGTTAGCTGAGATCTACATCCACGAGATCATTTGTCCTCACGGTGTGCCCGTGTTTATCATTTTTGATCGGGGTACGTAGTTCACCTCGCACTTCTGGAGGGTAGTATAGTGTGATTTGGGCATGCAGGTTGAGTTGAGCACAATATTTCATCCGTAGATAGACGGACAATCCGAGCGCACTATTCAGATATTGGAGGATATGCTCCGTGCATGTGTTATAGACATTGGAGGTTCTCGGGATCGCTTCTTTCCATTTGCAGAGTTTGCCTACAACAACAACTACGAGTTGAGCATTCAGATGGCTCCCTATGAGGCATTATACGAGAGGCGTTACCGATCACCACTTGGATTGTTCGAGTCGGGGGAGGCTCGGTTGTTGGGTACAGATTCGGTTCACTATGCCTTGGATAAGGTCATGATTATCCATGATCGACTTCGCATAGTCCAGTCTAGGTAGAAGATTTATGCCGACTGTAGAGTTTGTGATGTTCCATTCATGGTCAGAGAGAGTGTTTCTCCGGGTTTCACCCATAAAGAATATGATGAGGTTCTTACAAAAGGGAAACTTGGGCCCTAGGTATATCGGAACTTTTGAGATTATTCATAGAGTGGTGGGGTGTCTTACAATCTCACATTACCACCTAGTTTATCAGCAGTTCATCCGGTTTTCCATGTGTCCATGCTCCAAAAGTATCATGGTGATCTGTCCCATATGTTAGATTTCAGCTATGTCCAGTTGGACAAAGGTTTGACCCATGAGGAAGATCCGGTGGCTATTCTAGACCGGCAAGTTCGTCAGTTGAGTTCGAAGAGTTATTGATTCGTCGAGTGCAATGGAGAGGCCAGCTCGTCGAGCCAGCTACTTGGGAGTCCGAGTTAGATATGCAGAAAAGATATCCACACCTTTTCACCAGCCCAGGTACTTTTTTATGCATGTTCACGGATGAAAGGTTGTTTTAGATGTGGAGAATGTGATGACCCGATTGGTCATCTTATGTTTTAGAACCTAATTTTGAGCTTTGAAGCTTTAAATACCTCATATAATACCTCCTTGATTTGCGTGCGTAGTTCAGGTATTTTTCCGCAAGGTTGTTATGTTAAAAACTGAGAAAATATGAAATGTTTGCCTCAAAATCCATTTGAGTTGACTTTGGTCAATATTTTGAGCAAATGGACTCTGATTTGTGTTTTGACGGTTCTATTGGGTCCGTATCCTGATTTGGGACTTGGGTGTGTGCCCGAGTCGAACTCGGAAGTCCTTAGCCTGAGTTATCACACTTTGTTGAAATTTTAAAGTTTAAAAGCTTAATGACTTTGAATGTTTCACCAATGTTTGACTTTATTGATATCGGGTTTGTATTTTGGTTTCCGAACTCGGTATAGGTCCATTGCGATATTTTTGACTTATTGGTCAAATTTTATGAGGAACGGAGTTGGTTTGATGTGAGTCGGACATCCGGTTGTGAAAATAGAAGTTCACGAGGTTTTTTGAAAATTTCCTTTGATTTGATGCTAAATTCGTCGTTCTAGGTGTTATTTTGGCGATATGATCGCACGATGAAGTTTGTATATTGTTTTTGGACTTGTGTGTATGTTTAGTTTGGAGCACCGAGCGCTCAGGTCAGTTTCATATAATATGCGGAGTGGTTAGACTTTGAACACAACTGGTGTTCTGCAATTTCTGATAACTGGTCCCTGATCTCGCGTTTACGAGATTAGTGCTTGCATTTGCGAACATTCCCAAATCCTGACATGCTCGCATTTGCAAAGAGTACTTGGGTTAGCATGAGTGCGCATTTGCAATCAAGATGTCGCAATTGCGGGGAGGTAAGAGTTTGCATTTGCGAACAATACTTCGCTTTGGCAAAGTGGGACTGGGAAGGCTTGATTGCAATTATGGAAGATCAATGTTCGCATTTGTGAACAAATCATCGCAAATGCGATGACAGAAGAAATGGGAGGACTTTCCTTTTGAGACTATTTCTTCGCATTTGCGAACCCCAGGTCGCAAATGCGACATATGTGACTGATCAAATAGGAGTAAGATGGGATTTTTGTTCGTTCTTCAAATTTTCAAAACAAGAAAACCCTAGAGGCGATTTTTCCAAGCACCCTTCTTCTCCAAATCATTGGTAAGTGATTCTAATCCATTTTATTTCAATCTTTCACTACATTTACTAAGATTTCAACATAAAATCTAGTGTTTTCACGGTGAAAATTGGGGGTTTGGGTAGAATTAGGGATTTTTGTAAAATTGGGATTTAGACCTCAAATTAAGGTCCGATTCCAAATAAAATTGCATAACCGGGCTCGGGGGTGAATGGAACCAAGCGAGCTCGGTAGTTGACTTTTGTTGAATTTTTCAATAATGACCTAAATTGAATCCTTTGCAGTCGTGGGTAGTTCCTAAGGCTTAATTTGAATCGTTTGGTTGGTAATTTGCAAGATTCTATTAGTTCGGAGGCTTGTTTGAAAGGTAAAGTCGTGGTTAAGCTTTGAATTGATCCTTGGAGTGAGGTAAGTGTCGTGGTTAACCTTGACTTGAGAGATTAGGACTTGTTTGTCTAATTTCTACCTGTTTAGATGTTGGGTACAACGTATATGGGAGGTGACGAGTATTTACGCATTGTTGTTGGGCTAAATCATGCAGGTGAGTTTGTTAATGGTAATTTATTGCTTACATTGATCATGTTATCCATGCTTAGACTAGTTACTTATTATATTGATCGTCCTTACCGCATTTATGGGCTTTTGTGATAATTGAGGATTGTTTCTAAAGTTGAAATTGGTATTGTGGAACCATTGTTGACGTAAAGCTTGTGGTTGTTATTCTATCTCCCTAATGTTACTTGTCCATTGTTATATGGTAAGGGAGTGTGTTAACGCATGAAAGGTGATGTCGTGCCATATCGTGAGGTTGAGAGTAAAAGTAGAAGAGTGATATCGTGCTATATTGTGAGGTTGAGAGTAAAAGTAGAAGAGTGGTGTCGTGCCATATTGTGAGTGTTAATGCACGAAGGGTGATGACGTTCCATGTTATGAGAGTTAGTGCACGAAGGCTTAGGGCGTTCCATATCTATTGATTTATATTGAAAGTGAGAGTAAAAGCAAGAAGGGCGATGCCGTGCAGTATCATTGTTTCATTGTGAGGTTGAGAGTAAAATTACGCAGGGCGATGTCGTGCAATTTTCTTCATTGTGCTTAATTGTTGTCACTGATTAAAGGCATATTGACTGTTATGGTTACAACTTCCTGCTGTATTTCTCGTATCTTGTACCCCCTTCAACATGTCCTCCCTCCCAATAGTACATGTTTAGGTTTTATTAGTTGTTACCTATTACGTATAATGTTATTTGCATAGGCTTAGTACGTGGGTGTCTTGTCATAGCATCGTCACTACTTCGTCGAGGTTCGGCTCAACACTTACGGAGTACATGGGGTTGGTTGTACTCATACTACACTTTGCACTTCTTGTGCAAATCTTGATACCGGCACTACCTGTTCGTGAGTCGTAGCAGCTTGGATTTGCTCATTGGAGACTCGAGGTAGATCTGCTGGCGTCCACAGACCTTGAAGTCCCCTTCGATTTTCCATATTTTACTATTTCTTTTCGTTTAAAACATTTGTATTTCTTTCAGATTCTATTTATAGAAAATCCTAGAAGCTCGTGAGTTGTGATTCCAGATTCAGATTGTGATATTATGGGCATTTATGTTATTCCGCACTCTGTTTAATTTCATTTTGGCTTAGTTGACTCTATTTATTGAAATTGAATAACAATTGGCTTAATGATTCTCTAAAGTCGGCTTGCCTAGCAAGTGAAATGTTAGGCGCTACGGTCTCGAAAGTGGGAATTCCGGGTGGGGACATTAATTTACTCCAAAGTAATGCTTTACCATTCTTTCTTTATTTTATTCTTCTTTTGTCTTTTATGTCCTTAATCATCATAAATCATCTTTTGACTCCCAAATTCCAAAGTACCTACACTATCCAGTGAAACTCAAATAAGTGTAAAATTCAATAATCTAGTTAAGTTGGGTATATTCTATATCAAATACAATCGGAGAGCAGTAAAAATACGAGTAAATTAATATTGAAACATATGAGAATATTCCCAACATCACCACCACACAGTTATACCTTTGTTCGTCCTCGAACAAAACACAACTATAATAGACGAAACAACATTAATCTCTAACTATTTAAAGCACACTATACCTATGACCATGGTTGATAGTAAGAATTAAACTCTAGCATATGCATTCACCACACTTTTCCCTTTAGCTTTATGCCATACTTCATATATATTCACAATAAGACAACATGATCATAACAATCCTTACCTCAAAAATCAACTCAATGACACAATGCACTCATGACTTGAACACTCAACATCATAGAAAAGTCTAATAACGTTAACTATCCCTCGTGAAACCATGTGCCCTCACAGCAAAATCAAAGAGAGTAAACAGAATCCTCACATTCCAATCTCATGACCAAATATAGTTGAAGGACTCACATATATCAAAGAAGTTTATCACTCTTAGAAAGAAGTCGCATGCATGTAAATGGTACTATAGTCTTGCCTTTTATTTAAATCTCTACTAATGTAGGCTTGCTCGATCTAAAGTGAATTAGGACTTTTTCATAGTAATAATGTAGGCTAAGAGACGAGTATTATATATTTAGGAATAGTGATTAATCCACCTAAGCACTTTAACACATCACATAATCAACATATTACGACCCAATTTCCACTATAGGTCGTGATGGCGCCCAACGTCACCGTTAGGCAAGCCAAGTGTAAACTATCCATTTAATTGTTAAAGTTATCACTATTAAAATTATTAATTTTGTTTAATATAGAAATTAAGAATAGAAGGCCATGGCTATATGAATCATAAATAAAACATAAGATTAAAATGGTAATATTAATATGCGAAAATCATAAACCTCTATTAGAAATTCTCAAAACCGGGTGTCACAAGTGCACGAGCAATTTAGTACAATATACAAACCACTAAAACTACTATCTGAAATGAAATAGATAGAAATATAAAATGAAACTGGAAGGAGCCTCTAGGTGATGCAAATCGGAGCATGGGGGAGCTGTTCACCACTAGTCTCCGGATAATGTGGATGTGAACCCGAACAAACACCAGATGTATCAACCTCAGTACCTGCATAGTTTGTGCAAAAGTGTAGCATGAGGACATAAATCAACGTGTCTCTAGTAAGTATCTAGTCTAACCTCGATGAAGCAGTGGCGAAGGATTGACATCGACAATTACTAGTGGTTAATAAACAAAGTGCAAGAATTATAAATAGACATGAAATGCAACAGTAACAATGGAACAAGAAACAAAAAATAATGTGATCCTTTAACAAAATGTCAATTTAAAATACCCAAATATCACTTACCAGTTTTCCAAATAAAACCATGAAGTAAATATCAAATCTCAAGTCATGAAGGAAATATCCCATATATTCGGACTCCTAGAGTTATTACACACGAGTTATGTTGGGGTCATATTGAATGATCTACAATAATCGTGTACATACACTACCGAGGTCATACGACTTGATTCATGAATGCATCTCAAATATACTTGCCTAGGCGTTCCACCCGAGCCACAGGAATTGATACTCTCTTCAAACTATGAGGCAAACAACTACAACACAATGGTAGCACTCAAGAAAGCATAAATTTCTATCAAAAATCGAATATTCTGCCAAAACTCAAAGTAACGAAGCTCGGACTAACGTAATCCCTAATAAAATTAAATTATAAATTCAGTTAGTTAAACTAACAAGTTGGGTTCAAATAATAAAATTATTGCATGATAAGGTCCTAAGTGTACCCAGACATAAATATGATTTTAGCTACACACAGGCTCTCGCCACTTCGTGCATACGTAGCACCCACAATTATTAACAAATAAAATTTTAAATATCTACTGGAATAATTCCCTCTTACAAGGTTAGGTAAGAGACTTAACTTCTTTCCAAATCCTCATCCCCGTCCAGTCATGACCCAAAATCCATTAGTCTTGGTGGCAGCTAACCTAACCGCTAGGTAAGCCAACTAATAACTATCAAATTTCAATAATCTTACAAGTCAATTATACATAATAAATTATCTAAATCTATTACATTTCCTAAGGACTGGTAGTACAAATCATGAGCTTCTAAGAATAGAGTTTACAAAGCGGAAATGAAATAAATACATAGTCTGTTTGAAAAGTACATAAACAACACAATGTAATCTAAGGCTTCCCAGAAAAACAGAGGCAGCTAAAACATGGACACGGGTACAACTTCAAATCTAGCAACTCTAGGACATAGCAACAACTGCAGCCAACATCTACACACAATGTGCATAAGTGTAGTATTAGTACAACCGACCCCATGAACTGCCTAAGTAACAAACCTAACCTTAGGTTGAAAGCAGTGACTTGCAAAAACCGAGTCGGGTCCAACACCATGATTTTCACAAAAGTTCATAAGAACACAAATGCAAGTATAAAGGGGTATCTCAGAAGTAAAAATACTCAACTCGTTCACAGTTTCAAAAAATAGGTATGCTTTTCAAGTATCTTAGTAAAAATTCAATTCTTTTGCTAGAAATACCAAAATACTGGTATGTTTGAAACTGTGATTTTTCTCAGAATCCTTCTACCGGTAAGTGAGAAGTTTCATTATTTTCTTTCCAAATAATGGGTGCAAGAAAACACATCTCTAGGACCACATATTAATTTGTGTAAAAAGTCATGAATGGTGTGATACCGTACGACATGAGAAAAAATGCATCAATATGCATGTATATCGTGTGTGCATGCCAATGCCATGTATCTCATAGATGAATCGTGTATTCACACTCTCAGAGTACTCAATCTCACTGTCTGCAGCTTTCCACTCGTCATGCTCAACCACTCGGTACTGTATGTAGCCCATACAGCCCAGGGAAATCCATCCTGGAACATACACAACACTGACTATAAGTCATCCAGTACCGAGGAAAAAGGGCAATCCAACCTTGTGGAGAAATCCATCTCCAGATATCAAGTGCTTCGTAAGAATCCATGCCCAGGGAAATCCATCCCTCAACAATATATTAATGCTCAACCACTAAGTACCGTATATGGCCTATGCGGCCCAGGGAAATCCATCCCGTAGCACACTCAATAATGACTATACGTTACTCGGTACCGAGGAAAAAAGGAAATCCATCACGGGCTCACAATGTCATGAAAACTGACCCGGAACAATGATATGTTTTATCAACAAGTGACAACTGAGACTGAGATATGATATGAACGCGAAGAAGAAGGTGAACTACCTCTACAAAGACCCTAGGCGATCGTGCAACAAGCTATGCGATCGTGAAACACGAACTGCTCAACCTTGAAAATAAAATACGCGAACGAGGACCCTAGCTCGCGAACGCGGCCCTAGGCTCGCGAACGCGGACCCAGGCTCGCGAACGCAATGAAGAAACCATGAAGACCTGCCCAACTCATCTCTACAATGCGAATATGTTCACACATACGCGAACACGATGCTCGATCTGCAGCAACCTATGTGAACACGGACCCATATTTGTGAACGTGATGAACAACCACTCAGCCACAATTTCTCCCTTACGTGATCTCATCCCTCAGCCCGCGATCGCGAAGAACACTGGGTGCACCAGGCTTCAGCAGAACCAACAGTGAAGAATGAAGGAAAAATGATCTAGAATCCATCCTAAATGTGTCTGAGCCCCTCGGGACACCGTCCAAGCATGACAACAAGTCCCATAATATAACACAGACCTACTTGAGGCTTCAAATCACGTATAAAAACATCTAAATGATGAATCGCACCCCCAATAAAACATTAAGAAATTTGAAACCTCAAACTTCCACAACTGATGACGAAACCTATATGTTTACCTCTAAAATGGCATTAACAATTATACTTGATTTTGTGGTTCTAAAAATATGTTGTTTATCTTAATAATATTTATTAGATAGGAAGTCACAGAGCTAGGCCTTGAGCTGGCTAGAATAGGGGGGCCTCGAGGTCTAGCTAGGGCAGTTAATAGTGAGCAATAGATGAAGAAACAATGATATTGGGGGCTTCGGGGATATCCTTTTACGGATAATGATGGCCAATAAATTTATAACAATAAACGAAGAAAATTAAGTGAAGAGCAATAAATCTATAGAGCAATTGTTGAACACGTTTAAGCAAGAAAAGCATAGAATGTTCTGTTGTTATTCAATATTCGTGTGTGTTACAAAATGAAAGGGGTCACCTTTATATAGAAGGGGGGAGTCCCAACATAGTACATGTCTAATTATGACAAGGAAATGCTACTGGTACAGATGTATAATGGCTCAGTACGGACTTGTACTATTCTTGCAGACCTTGTCAGCTCTAACCGCGTGCCCTTGGGAATTTCCCGCCTTTCCACGATGGTCATAGATTTTCATACCGCCTCGAGGTGTCCTGTGATGGGTCCCTGATATGCTCTCTTGAGGGGGTTACTTCGGAGTCGATCCTCAGACTGTGCTTCTAGCCCCTCGTAACCGGGCTTGGGATGTCATAGAGGCTCTAAAATTGGACTTCCCCAATTTTGGCCATATACAGATAGTCCCCGCGTTTCTTTGAATGAAATGATAATAAATAATTTTGAATTATTGGATTTTAGATATCTCCACCGTGACGTCAGCCACGTGAGGTGAACAACTGATGTGACAGAAATGTTGCTTTAGTCCCTTCTCTGCGTTCATCTCTTCGCAACATCTTCAAATCTCCATTTAGCAGCTTTTTCTTTCATCCCTTCTCTGTGTTTATCTCTTCGCCAGTTTTCTTCTTCTTATTCTAAAATTTTAACATAGTCATGGCCAAAACTTCTAAGACAGTCCCTAAAAAAGAGAAAACCCTTTCTTCTTCACGCTCGTCTAAGAGCGAAACGACAGTTCCCCCTTGTGTTGAGGAGTGCCTCCCCGGACCCTGTGAAATATCATCTGATTTTAAGGCTGATAAATATTCCTCGGTAGCAGGCCGATGCGAGCCCACGTCTCGATATGTTAGTTCGGTAACCGATATTGAAAAGGCGAAGGTTGATTTCCGTTGGGAGAAAGCAATGCAAGTGAAGGCCCCTCCATCTGAAGGAGATATAGCTATCTATAGAGCTGGTTGGGCCATTCCTTGGCGGAGAGAAGATAACTAGAAGATATTCATTCATGTCGCAGATAAATTTCGATGTTGGGAAATGCTTCACCAATTTTTCTTTTCCCTGAATTCGAGTCCAAGTAACTTCACATATATGTTATATTTTTGAGTCAAAAATTCTCGCGGGACTCTTAATATCCTCCCACTTGAAGTTCTTGAGTGCTTTCCTAATTTCAGGGGAAGCACACCTTGTTGTGATATTGACAAAAGTGTAGTGCAAACTGTTCTCGGTCCGGAAGTCCATTTGTGAGATGTCAAAAAATACTCTGAATGGAATGGGCACCATCCGACAGATGCTACTGATGCTCAGAAAGGAGTTGAGAGGGGCTTTCGATCAAGATAGAAGAAGCAATGAGTATAACCAATGCAGATCCTGGAGGGAGACCCTCAAGGAGATTCATGATAAGGGTTATGATCCTTGGAGGAGATAAAGCAGGATAAGGCAGACTAGATTAGTGCTAAGTTCCTCCTTTCTATCGATGATGAAGCCGATGCTAAAGATGAAGGGGAAGAAGCTAATGAGGATGCTAGTCTTGAGGGCGTTGATGAAGGCAAAGTCCCCGAGGGGAAAAGACGAATTCCCGAATGGTAACGATAGACTAGGTTTTCTTTCGGTAAAGGGCTCCCTGTGGGAGTTTTGTAAATGTAACTTCGTACCACCATTTATATAATGAGACCTATCGTCTTGTTTTTGCATAAACTTTCATTTTGCCTTTGTCTTTGCTTTTGTGGTTTGAATTTTGATGCTTGTCGTTGAGGCTTATAAGCTTGATTTTACCTCATATCCCATTTATGCCCTATTAGTCCCCGAACGAGATGACCTCGACCTTCATATCGAGGGTATGCCCATTTATGGGTCTTATAAGTTTGATAGTATGTCCTTGGTCTCGATATCTGGGCTATTCCCTTTTAAGGTTTTACAAATGTGGTGTTGCCTCATTGAGGTCTTACAAATTGGCCCTTAGGCTCTTTAGATTGGGTCGATTCGACCTATAATATGGATATAGTTTTCCCTCATTTTGGAAAAAGAATTTTAAAATTTTGGTTATGCCTTGGAGTGTTCTGTGTTCGTTCGACTCTTCGATGGATCGAATAAGAACCTCAATTATAAGTCGATATGCGACGATAATCGAGTACCTTGTGAGGTTTTCTCAAAGGATGATGTTTCAAAGCCTTTTTATTGAAGGCTGGTTATTTTTGAAGCCTTTTCATTGAAGGCTCATCGTTTAGAAGATTTTTCATTGCTCGGAGCTGATTTTATCAAAGCTCCTTTGCTTATATCGAGGGTAGCCTGATTAACCGGTTCTTCTCAAAGTATTTTCAAAGTATTTGAAGGCCTTTAGTTTTATAGTGGTAGTCAGACGTCTCTGAGCCGCGTTAAATTTGGCCGTAGCCTTTTAATATGACCGTGGTATTTATGTTCAGTCGTAGCCTTTAGTCCCCGAGTGAGATGGCCTTGGTGTCTATATCGAGGGTATGCCTTTTTAGGGGTCTTATAAGTTCGAATATATAGCCTTGGTCGTAATATCGGGGTTATGCCTTTTTAAGGTCTTGTAAATTTGGGCATGCCTCGTTGAGGTCTTACAGGTTCGATGTCGCCTCAGTGAGATCTTACGAGCTTGAAGTTTCATTGTTGAGGTCTTATAAATTTGATGTCGCCTCATCGAGGGCTTACTATCTCGAAGTTGCCTCGAGATTTTACGAGCTTGAAGTTACGTTGTTGAGGTCTTATAAATTTGACGTCGCCTCATCGAGGGCTTACTAGCTTGAAGTTGCCTCATTGAGTTCTTACGAATTCGAGTTTTCGATGGCTCGATGAGCTGACTGTTGATGACAGTCCCCGAGCGTTCGAGACTTTTTGGGCCCTGAGGCGTCTTACGTGAAAGTAGTAAAATTCTTTGAGGCTCAAAGCGTTTTGATGAGCAATGAGGCTTCTTTGATTACTTGATTTGTGTATACATGCCCGGAGGCTTGATTATTCTACATGGACACGGTTCTTTTGGTCGTTTGGACCAATACAACATTCTCCCTCGAGGACTTCTTAGGCATCACTTGATTCCTTCAAGAAGATAACATCCTAAGGGATGCCCCCCAGTATTTGAGGTTGATTAAGAAGAAACCTTGAATACTTGTTATGTGCTCCTTAGGTAACATATGGATGTTTCCTCGTTAAAAACCTCGCTGGTAAAACCCGTTTCGGATAAAACCCGATCTAAGGGAAAAGAGTGCAACGCATGCTTCAAAACCCAAGGTCTTCGAGCTGGAGGGTGCTTCGATTCCTCTCGATCGAACACATGCAATGAGTTACTATGAAACATGAACGAAAAAAGGAGACAATTATACCTTAGCGATGATAGCACTTGGGCATTAATATGTTCTAGTTGTTTGGTAGTCATTTGTCTTCCATGGTATTAAGTTAGTACGACCTTTTTCCTGTTACTCCGAGGACGCGGTACGGCCCTTTATTCGTTCATTCGGGTTTCGAGTGTTGAAGGTGACTTTTATCAGGACTAAGTCCCCGGTTCCGAAACAACGGAGGTTTGGGCCCTCGGTGGCCTTGGCTCTTCTGCTCGACACCATGAGACTTTGAGAATCGATCTGAATCAACGCCAAGGGTCAAGCTTCATGTTGTACCTTCTGAGGATGTCTAATGCTACCTTCAACGTAGTCAAATGGCCCTCTGCACGCAGGGACTTAACTAACGTGCCATCAACGTAAAACTCTATAGGCTTGCCTTATTTGATGCTCGAATATCTCATTCCCTAGGTGTTATTTAACCCGAAGGGAATTACGTTATAAGAATATGAACCATACTTCGTGATAGACGAAGTATTTTTCTGGTCCTCCAGGTTCATTTGAATTTGATTATACCCAGAGTGAGCATCGAGAAAAGTAAGGATCTCAGTGGCAGGCCGTGGCATCCATGAAGCGTTCGACGTTTGGGCAATGGGAATGGGTCTTTTGAGAAAATTTGTTACCTCATTTTCAAATGCATGCTTTTCCTTGGACTGAAGCCTGATCAAGCTTCTTCGACTGTTGACTTTGTCACCCTTGATCAACTGCTCATCGATCACTCATTCCTCGGAATCTTATATTTGGACTTCTCCGAGGCAGAAGGTGTTGACACCGCTGCCATGTCATGTACAACAAACATATCCTTTGTTGCATGATGCTCTCCATACACCATTACCGTCCTTTGTTGGGAACTTCATTATTTAAGGAAAAGTTGATGGCACCACCCTCATACTATGAATCCATGGCCTCCCGAGTAGGGCATTGTATCTCATGTCACCTTGATGACATGGAACTTGGTATCTTGAATTTTACCGGCCAAGTTGAATGAGAGGATGATTTCACCCTTCGTTGTCTCGCTCTCCATATTGAATTCATTCAGGACTCGAGAGGCACGCACGATTTGGTCGAGCAGCCCGAGCTTCCCCACAACCCTCGACCTGATTATGTTGGCCGAGCTACCTAGATCCACGAGCACAGTTTTAATTTGAAACTTATTTAAAAGGAAAAAGATTACCAGTGCGTCATTATGAGGCTTAGATAAGGCCCCGATGTCTTCCTCGCTAAATATGAAGGTATCCTCGGGTACATAGTCCCGAGTCCGCCTTTCCCTCATGATGGATACCTTTGTTCGCTTGAACATGGGACCTTGTGGGACGTCGAACCCTCCGATGATCATGTGAATTATATGTTGCGGTTCTTCCAGTTCATTTTTTCTGTTCGTCTCTCTTTCTCAAAATTTATTCTTAGCTTGGTCACTGAGGAACTCTCTAAGGTGCCCTTTGCTGATCAATTGGCCTGCCTCTTCTCGAAGCTGTCTACAATCCTCGGTCCTATGACCATGAACGCCGTGGTATTTTCATATTATGTTGAGATTCCTTTGGGAAGGATCTGACTACACGGGCTTCGGCCACCTAGTATCCTTGATTTTACCTATGGCTGATACGATATCCGAATCATTGATGTTAAAGTTACATTCTGACAACCGAGGCACCTTCGTAGGTCTCGACTTCCTATCGAACCCGGTCTTGCTCATAAGTCCCCTGGAATTTCTGCCTCGATCCGTCCCTCGGTTATTTCGAGGTATGTCCCATCTCGATGTATTTCTTCGATCTCCGACATATGGTTGATATCTCTCCTTGCTTGGCCTCAGCTCTCTTTTGGATTCTTGGATTACTTGGAAAATAACCTGCTTGGGTACACTGAACCTGAGGGGGCTCCCAGTTGGTCGTCCTCGACCCTTATTTTGGATTGGTACCTATTGTGGACGTCCTCCCAAGTTATGGTGAGATACTTGATCAAATTTTGACTTCAAATGTTTCGAAGTTATTGAGCTTCGGTCATTCAAACCCTGAGTGAAGGCCTACACTGCCCAATCATCAGAGACTGGTGGTAATTCCATTCGCTCCATCTAAAAGCAAGATACGAACTCCCTTAACATCTCGTTCTCCCTTTGTTTAATTTTGAAGATGTTGGAATTTCTTGTAGAATCCTTGATGCAACCATCATGTGCCTTCACAAAAGAGTCTGCCAACATGAAAAATGAATCTATTGAGTTCGGGGGTAGGTTATGATACCACATCATGGCCCCTTCGACAGTTTTTCTCCAATTTTTTTCAATAAGACGGACTAAATCTCGTCATCCTTTAAGTCGTTCCCTTTTATACCACAAGTGTAAGTGGTAATATGTTCATCGGGGTCCGTGGTCCCGTTGTACTTCGGGATATCGGGCATACTGAACTTCTTCGAAATGAGCTTCGGAGCAGCACTCGATGGAAATGGTTTTTGCCCAAACTTCTTCGAATCTACCCCTTCAAAATTGGAGGTGCACCCGGGATCTGATCAACCCTCGAGTTATAGGTTTCTACTTTTTTGTCGTTAGCTTCTATATTCTTTTCTCCCGATTCAATGGTTTTGGCGAGGTTTCCGAGCATCTTCATAATAGCGGGGTCTGATGCTGACCCATTGTTGCTTGATCTTTCTGGTACCTGCTCGACTCGAGGAGCTATTTCCAGTGCTACTGTTCTTGGAGTTTTTTGTTGGCTCTGTAGCTGAGCAATAGCCACTTGCTGCGCTTGTAACATCTCAAAAATGTCTTGTAGGCTAACTTCTCTTTCTTATCGAGCTAGAGCTTTATGCGCTTCGTGTTGGTCACCTTCGCACACACTTCCGTTGGTATCAGAGCCTACATCAACATGCACAGTATTGCAAGAGGCCACATTGGCGGGGAGCGGTACTGGTACTACCCTAGGATTTTGTGGTGGTACACCGGTGATTGGGGCCGATGCATTGTTCTCTCCATAGGCCTCAAGGCTATTGTTCTCATGTGCATTCACGGAGTTAGACATTTTTGACCTGAAATCAAAGATTCTTGGACAAGAAAAAATGTGAAGAATAACTTGTGTTTTCAGAAAACCAGCACTAAAAATATCACTATTATTTTTAGCCCTATCGTAGGCGCCAAACTGTTTACCTTGAAAATGGTATTAACAATTATACTTGATTTTATGGTTCTAAAAATATGTGGTTTATCTTAATACTAGTTATTAGATAGGAAGTGCTAAGTGTGAGTTAGAAAAGTAAGATATGCAAATTGATGTTGTCATAGAACTGGGCCTTGAGCTGGCTGGAACAGGGGGCCTCGAGGTCTAGCTAGGGAAGTTAATAATGAGCAATCGATGAAGAAACAATTATATTGGGGGCCTCGGGGATAGCCTTTTATGGATAATGATGGGCAATAAATGAATAACAATAAACGAAGACAATAAGTAAAGAGCAATAAATCTATAGACCAATTGTTGAACCTGTTTAAGCAAGAAAAGCAGAGAATGTTCTGTTGTTATTCAATATTCGTGTGTGTTAAAAAATGACAGGGGTCCCCTTTATATAGGAAGGGGGAGTCCCAACATAGTACATGTCTAATTATGAAAAGGAAATGCTATTGGTACAGCTGTATAATGGCTCAGTACAGACTTGTACTATTCTTGCAAACCTTCAGCTCTAACCGCATGCCCTTGGGAATATCCCGCCTTTCCATGACGGTCGTTAATTTTTATACCGCCTCGAAGTACTCTGTGATGGGTCCTCGATACGCTCTCTCGATGGGGGTACTTTGAGGTCGAGCCTTAGACTGTTCTTTGAGCCCCTCGAAATCGGGCTTGGGATGTCATAGAGGCTCTAAAATCCGAATTCCTTGATTTTGGCCGTATACACTATCAAATCACGTCTGATTGACCTCAATGTTATACACAAGTCAAATTTGACATTACGGACCTGCTCCAACTTCCGGAATCGGATCCGACCCCGATATCAAAATTCCACTCCGAGTCAGACTTTCCAAAATTTCAAGTTTCGCCATTTCAAGCCAAATTCTACCACTGACCTCCAAAACACAATCCGGACGTGCTCCTAAGTTCAAAATCACCCAGCGGAGCTAACTGAACCGTCAGAAATCCAATCCGAGATCCAATACTAAAAAGTCAAACATGGTCAAAAATTTTGAATTTAAAGCTTCTAGCTGAGAATCATTCTTCCAAATTAACCGAATAATCTAAAAATCAAAACCGACGATTCACATAAGTCATACTACATCATACAAAGTTACTCATGCCCTAAACTAACCGAGCGAAGTGCAAATGCTCGAAACGACCGATCGGGTCGTTACAGGTCCTCAAACCACACTAATAACCTCATAATAATGCCGGAAACCCAAAACTAGTGAAATACCGTACAACCTAATCAATACGTGCTCAAACTTCATAATTAATCTATTAGGGAAATTACCCAACCCAAATAGGAAAGTTCCTAAAAGTCACCCCCGAACCCACGTGCCCGGATTACGAACATGGTTGTTAAATAATATTACCCATGACCATAAGAACTGAAATATGTAATTTCTACTCAATTCCATAATCAATTTCGTGGTCTAATCCTATTTTTACCAAACCCTAGGTTTTTCAACATAATCCCATAGTTTCCACAATTTCTATGTTAAAATCTATCTATAATCTATGTAATAAACTCGCATTATATAGAAATCACTTGCCTTCGATTTCTAGGTGAAAATCCCTCTCCAAGGAGTTCTAAAATCGACCAAGAAATGATAGAAATGAAGAAAATGGTCTCCAGTAGTCCTACTTCGCGATCACGAAAAGTCCCTCGCAATTGTGAAGGCAAAATCCTCCAAGGCCCAGAAAATCCTCTTCGCGAATGCAACCCGATCCTCGTGATTGCGAAGGCTAGACCAACCAAAGCATTGCAAACGCACCATGCCCTTCGCGACCCGATCAACCCTAGACCCAGTCACTTTTATGCGAACGTGGACCTCCCATACCTAACATGAAATACTAGGTCCTATACCTTCGCAAATGCGACCACATGCTCACGAACAGGAAGAACAAAAATAGCCATAGCCCAAATCCTTCATCGTGAATGCGTGACATTATCCACGTTCGCAAAGAAGGAAACTAGTACCAGTAATTTCTGTAATTTGGACTTAACTTCGGGTGGTCCGAAACACACCCAAGCCACTCGAGATCCCGTCCAAATGCACCAACAAGTTCATAAACGTAATTTGGACCTACTCGAAGTCTCGGAACACGTAAAACAATATCGAAATGATGAATCACACCCCAAAACCAAATTAATAAACCTTTGAACTTTAAACTTCTTTAACTAGATCTGAATGCAATGAATCATTCTTAGACAACTCGGAATGACGCCGAATTCTTACGCACAAGTAAAAAATCGCAATACGAACCTATTCCCAGGCTCGAAATCCTAAAGGGACATGGATAACACTAAATTATACTTCAAAATAAATTTAAGAAACTCTAAAACCTTTCAAGGTGCCAACTTTCAACATTAAGCGCCGAAATGCTCTTGGATCACTCGAAACTTGACCTGAACACACGCCCAAATACAAAATCATCATACGAATCTATTGGAACTATCAAATCCTGGTTATGAGGTTGTTTATTCAAAATACTGACTCAAGTCAAACTTGCCCACCTTAGGCCATTATTAAGGAACTAAGTGTTCTGAATTCAACTCGAACCCTTCCAAAACCAAACCAATCATCTATGTGTTTACCTTGAAAATGGTAATTACAATTATATTTGATTTTGTGGTTCTAAGAATATGTGATATATTTTAATACCAGTTGTTTAGGCAATAGATGATAAGCGAGATGTAAGAAATGAGATAAGAGTGAAGGATAATGAGATTGTGCAAACCGAACAGTTGAGAGACGGGGTCTCGAGCTTGGTCGAAATAGGCCTCGGGGTCGAGCTCGAGATCTTGATAGAGGGCGGTCGGAGAGGATTCAACAATATTGAAGGCCTCGAGAATGGCCTATTTATTATCAATAATGAGCAATAAATGAAGAAAAATTAATGAATACAATAAATGAATGGCAATAAATAAATCAATGGAACAATTGTAGGGAATGTTTGAGTTAGAAAGCAGGGAATGTTCTTGTTCTTGTATTGAATATCATTTATGTTACAAAATGAAAAGCGTCCCTTTTATATAAGAGTGGGAATCCCAACATATTACATGTGTAATTATTACAAAGATAGACGGTTGGTACAAACATTTAATGCCACGGTACGGGTTTGTACTATTTTGCGTACTTGGTCAGCTTTAACCACTTGTCTTTTGGGGATTTCCCGCTTTTCCATGATGGTCTTCGATTTACACTGCCTTGAGGATGAGCGTGGAGAGTCCTCCACATGCCTCCTCTATATAAAAACTCGAAGCAGTTCGAGCCTTCTGAAGACGGGCTATGAAGTGCCGTATGATCATAAAATCGGGCTCTCTGATTTTAGCCGTATACAGATAGTCCTCGCGTTTCTTATAATGAAGTGATAATAAATGGTCTTGAATTTTTGCCTCTTATATATCCTTATCATGACGGCAGTCTCATCAGAGAATTAAATGACGTGACACAAAAGTTGCGCAGAGGTCGTTGTCAACACGATTATTGAGAAGCCCACGAACCGCTATTTGTTCGGCCTTTCTACTTCAACATGCCCAAATGTCTTCTATAAATACTTCAATCATTTTCCCTTTCATAATTTTCCAACATCTTCAAGTCTTCAAAATTTCACTAACAATTTTCTACTTACACCCTCTATCTGTGCTTGCTTCTTCATCTTCTTTCTTCAAAGCTCAGTTGCAATTATGGGGAAAACCTCCAAAATGCTACCTCAAAAAGAGGGAACCACTTCTTCATCACGCCTGTCTAAGGGCAAATCAAAAATTCCTCCAAGCATCGAGCAGTGCATCCCTGGTCCCTTCGACATCGTCTCCAATTTTACCATTGAGAAACCCCCTTCTACACTTGGCCGATGCGAGCCCATGTCTCAGTTTATAAGTGTAGTGGTCGATATAGAGTGGGTCAAACTAGACTGTTGTTGAGGGGAGGCGGCCTGAGTAGAAATCCCCACGGCTGAAGAAAGCATAGTCACACATAAGGCTGGCTTTCTCAGCGTACATACATACCCTTTCACTTTTGGCCCCGTAGATTCTTCTTCTCCACCGGTTGACCCGGTGATTCTCGACTTTTGTAGTCAATACCGGGTGGCACTCAGTTAGTTGATCAGACTGTATAGCCCTCATCTCTTTTGAGGGGGTTTAATTAAACTGTACCATCGATTTGCCAAGGCATTCTTTTCTTGCATCGACGAGGATAAAGATCGAAGATGGATGAGCCGATTTGTTAGAGTCAGAACCTCGAACATCATCCCTGTTGATAGAATTCCGTTCCTTGAGGAATGGAATATGAAATTTAAGTATCCCTCTCCTAATTGATTTTCTTCTAACTTTGTAGCCACCGTTTGGTTTCCCGTCGCGGTCCAGGACCTTTCGGGGTGGGTAAAACTTTTGGATTCCATTTTTCCATACAACAAACGCGTCTGGCGATTTGGCAAAAACACGGTGGCAGGCTAAGAACCACGGTATGCTCTCATTGTTGTTGTTTCCTCATTCTTTGTAAGTATTCTCTATGGTAATGAGTTTGATACATCACGCCTGTGCAGGCCCTGGGAAGGCGTGTTGATGAGACCGCCCCCTCCTGGTGAGGAAGAGGCTCCGAAAACTGCCAAGGACAAGAAAAGGAAGAAGGAGACGCCGGTGGAGTCTCCAGAATCCAAAAAAGCAAAGGCTCGGAAGCCGAAGACCGATGCTACGGTCCTAACCTCGATAGCCACTGAGAGCCTGCGAGCCGAAGAAGAAGATGATGATACTTTCCCTTTGGTACAAAGGGAAAAACAAAGCGTTGATGCTTTGACAATTACTGGGCGGACATCTGCTGAGGCGGAGACGGCCGATGCAGACCCGCCTTGTGTTGAGGAAACCCTCGAGAAGGGATCGGGTGCGGTCCCCAAGCCGTTCGTCAGATATGGCATAGTCCGCGTCGATGAGCTCGAGAAGCCCGTTCTGTAATTTTTCGGGGGCGAGAGGAGGCCTCGATGGAGGCTGATCTTGCAATTGGATTCCAATCGAGCCCGTCGTTTTCTCCAGGGGAGATACGAGATGCCCAGGATAGGGATGCCCCCGGTTTGGGGACCTCTCATGGAGAGTATGATGCATTCAGAGATTATTTTGAAGATGTTGAGGAGGAGACCGATATCGATGCCCCCGTTGCCCTCGAGCAGACCGAGAGGCTTCAAAAGCAGGTGACCTTTTTTATATAACATGCTATGCTTCGAATTTCTACTGTTGCTTTGTAACTTGCTTCCTTTGTGCTGTAGGTGAAGAAGTTGTATAACCAAGCCTTCTCCAAGATGCAAAATGATTTGACTCATCGTGGAGAGGATCTTTAGAAGCTTATATCGGAGTCTATTGAGCTAGAGGCTCTATGTGCCCGAAAAGAGGAGGAGTTGATCAACATTCGGGCAGGCTTGGATAGAGTGCTCCAAGAGAGGGCCGACTTCATCGAGTAGGTACTCGGGTACCCATAATTTTATCTTTCATTGGCATACTTTATGCTAATTAGCTTGTCTTCTGTATTTTTCATATTAGGCAGAAGGATGCCCTAGTGGGACAGCTTCGAGAGGATGTTGTGGCCAAGGACGCCAAAATTCATGAGCTAGGGCGGCTGAATGACATCGTGGCTTCAGAGAGGGACGCGCTTTGGGAGAAGCTATCTCCGATTCAAAAACTTCTTCAAAATGCTCAGGAGGAGGCTGCTGCATTATCTACGACAAAGTCTAAGGCCGATGAGTTTGTGTTGGCCTATGTCACTAAATGGGTTTTAAAGATTGACAATTGTTGACAAGATGAACCAGGTCCATCAAATCATACACACCTGAACGGAGAAGTTGGCTCAAGAATCGTACAAGCATAGGAGAATCAGTGATTGCTGAGTATCAAGAATCGTACAAGCATAGGAGATACGAAAAGATTGCAAACAGATGCAGATGAAAGAAGTTGAATTCAGCAAGGACAGAAATAAAGGAAGGAAGTTGAGTTTGATAAAAACTTGTTCTCCCAGGTAGAATCGGGCGAGAACTCAACAATTGACTTTATAAATACTCAAAGAATTACTGTTGGAATGAGAACTCACAAAAAGGAGGCACAAAGGCTAAACTGAATCAAGTTCTGTAAGCAAAATTCCCAGGTTATTTGCAAGTAGATGTATTGTGCAAAGACTACAGTTCAACTAGAAGAAACAGTTCCATTCATTTATCGTTGAGTCTAGTTGGGTGTAATAGGAGTTTTAACATTGTATCTTTTCATCTTTCTTAGAAGCAAATTGCAATAGGTACACACTGTTCAAGTTAGAGTTAGCTTGACGTTTGTAGAAATTAGCTAGAGGCTAGTTGATACAAAGAGGATTAGAGTTAGTTCTAGGATTACAAAATAGTTTATTTTGTAAGTCTGTTTTGGCTCAGAGTTTTTAGTGAAGTGTTTGAGAAAATCTTATTGAGGAGTAGGTCATGGTTTTTTCACCTTTTAAGCCAGGTGTTTTTCCATGTAAAAATATCTGTGTCTTTACTATACTGCTTTATTATTCCGCAAATAATAGTAAGTAGTACACCTAGAAGAATCAGGTTCTTCTTATTAGACAGCACTCAAAAATTGGGTACTACACAATTAACTTATAATATTGTGTAGTATTGACGTCTAAAACATCAATTGGTATCAGAGTAGGTTATCCTTGAAAAGTCTAACACCTTGGAAAAGATCAAGATGAGTGCACCACCTGGGAACCGGGAAGGTCAATCAACTACAAGACCACCATTCTTCAACGGTCAATACTATTCTTGGTGGAAGAATATAATGAAGGACCACCTTATTGGAGAGGACTATGAACTCTGGGACATAGTCACTGATGGACCACTTGCAACAATGAAGAAAACTGCTGAAGGTGAAGATGTACCTAAGACTAGGGCTGACTACACGGCTGAAGATCTGAAGAAATGGGAGAAGAATACCAAAGCAAAGAAGTGGCTAGTGTGTGGATTAGGACCAGATGAATATAGTAGAATCCCAAGTTGCACCACTGCCAAATAAATCTGGGATACTCTACAAGTAGCTCATGAAGGAACAACTCAAGTGAAGAGGTCTAGAGGTACACTACTATACTCTCAATATGAAAGCTTCACTATTAAAGAAGGAGAGACAATTTAGGAAATGTACACAAGGTTCACAACCTTGACAAATGAACTCAAGTCTCTTGGAAGAATCATACTTGAAGAAGACAAGGTAGAGAAGATATATACAAGGGTTCTGCCTATCTGCTGAAAAAGTAAGATCATTGCTATCCATGAATCCAAAAATATGGCAACCCTTAGACTGGATGAGCTGATTGGAAACCTCACTGCCTATGAACTTAGAAGGCAAACCATGAAGGTGGATGCCCCAAAGAAGGAGAGAAGTCTATAACTGAGGCAGTGAGGGAGCTGATCTGGAGGAAGATAAGATGACCATGATAACCAAAGAATTTAGAAACTTTCTCATGAGGAAGAAGGGCATCTCCAGGGGAGGAAACTCCAACAAGGCAAAGGCACTAGAAAGGTCAGCTAATGAGGGATGTTATAAATGTGGCAAGACTGGCCACCTCATTAAAAATGTCCTCAGTGGGAAGTAGAGTGGAAAAAGGAAAGATATGAGAGAAGGAACAGGAGGAAGGAACAGGTTCAACCCAAGACAAACACAACAAAAGTTATGGTTGCTGCTTGGGGGGAAAGTTCAGATGAAGAATCCGAAGATGGTGAGATAGAAGATCAGGCTCTCATGGAAATTGGAGAATATGATGAGGAGAATTACGAAGAACCAGAGGTAAGTATCTCACTACTTAAAACTAAAATAAAGTTTTTATCTAAGGAGAAACTCTTTGAGTTGCTACTTGACATCGTAGATGATTCTGAGGAAACAACCAAAGAGAAAAATCAACTATCTAAAGAGTGTGCAATGCTAAAAGAACAATGCATGGACCTGGAGATAAGGGTCAGTGAATCTAAAAAGAAACACATTGTCTTGATGAACCAGGTTCATCCACTCGAAACTGAGATTCTAGAGCTAAAATCTGAAAACTTAAAGTTAGGACTAGGATCCAGTAAAAAATAGTTGATCACTCTCATGTCATGTTAGAAGAAAACATAGGAAAATTAAAAGATAAGATGTAATCCAAGGACGAGCAAATAAGAACTCTTAATGAACAACTTGGCAAAATCAAACATGAATTCGATCGAGCCTGTAAATGGAACAGATCCTCTGATGCCCTGATATGACTTCAAGAGAATAACAGTAGCAACATAAGAGGGATTGGTTTTGGGAGTCAATTGCCTTAGTGGGATCCCAAAAGCAAGTATCTTACTCTCCCCGAAAATAAAATTTGCACCCATTTTGGGAAGACTGGTCACTATAAATATGAGTGTGTTGTAAAAGAGAAGGTCGGTCAGAAAAATGAGAGATTCATTAAAAAGAAAAAAATTGGCTACCAAACTGGGCCAGAAAAAATCTGATTCATCCATTCTCTCATATAAAAGGACCCAAACTAGTTTGGGTTCTTAAAACTAACCTATGATTTCCTTTTGTAGGATTAAGTGAGAGGAGGCAGCCAGATTTGGTACTTGGATAGTGGCTGCTCAAAACATATGACTGGGAACATGGAACAGTTCCTTTCACTTGAGAGTCTCAAAGGAGGAAATGTCTCCTTTGGAACCGGAAAGAAAGGTGAAATCATTGGGGTTGGTAAAGTAGGTAAGGATGACACACGATCTATTGAACATGTGTACCTCATAGATGGCTTGAAATATAGTCTGATCAGTGTATCACAACTATGTGACAGAGGTAACATGGTTTCTTTTACTTCCACAAAATGTTATGTGATCAACCTGCTTACTGATAAGATTGTTTTGCAGGGAAAAAGAATGAATAACATCTGTGTCATAGATTTGTCCACACTATCTGAAAATGAACTCACTTGTTTAAGTGTGTTGGACAGTGATCCACTTCTGTGACACAAACGACTTGGTCATGCAAGTCTAACTCAGCTTAACAAACTAGTCTCTAAGAACTTAGTGGTAGGACTTCCTAACATTAAGTTAAAGGAAGACAAAGTTTGTGAGGCATGTGCCAGGAGGAAGCAGGTAAGGTCCTCTTTAAAAAGCAAGAAAATGGCCAGTACCACCAAGACGTTGGAACTAGTTCATATGGATCTATGCGGTCCTATGAGAACTTTAAGTAGAGCTAGTAAGAGATATGTGATGGTGCTAGTTGATGATTTTTTAAGGTTCACTTGGACCTTATTCCTGTCATCTAAGGATGAAGCACTTGATATGTTCACCTCATTTATTAAGAAAATTCAAAATCAATTGGGACGTCAACTGGCATCAATAAGATCTGACCATGGTACTCAATTTGAGAATATTAAGTTTGCTGAGTTCTGTGATGAACATGGTGTTAATCATAATTTTTCTGCTCCTAGAACCCCACAGCAAAATGGGGTTGTTGAAAGGAAAAACAGAACTCTTGAAGACATGGAAACCATGATTCTATCAAGCAAACTACCTCACAGCTTCTAGTCAAAAACAATTAACACTACATGTTACATTATTAATAGATGCATGACCAGATCCCTGGTAGAGAAAACTCCCTATGAATTACTAAAGGGGAGAAATCCCAACATATCTCATCATAAGGATTTTGGATGCAAGTGTTATGTGCATAATAATGGCAAAGATTCTCTGGGAAAATTTGATCCCAGAAGTGATGAGGGAGTGTTCTTGGGATATTCAACACATAGCAAAGATTATAAAATATACAATAAAAGAACTATGTGTGTAGAAGAAAGTGTACACGTTGTCTTTGATGAAACTAACACTTTATCTGAGAGACAAGAACCAGAAGATGAGAATCTTGGACTGGTGAGGAGCAATGACTACATTGAAGCACCAATGGCAGATGGAACAGGTGATGGACCAGGTTCAACAATCCAACGCAACTTGACAGGGGGAATTCTACATGGAAATACTGGCCCTGATCCTGTTCCACAACTACAAAACAACATGGAACAATCTAGAAGTGAAAAACTGGTACTCAAACCACACAGATATCAGAGTTCTCATCCTCTTGAGAACATCATAACATATTTGAGATCTGGAATCAAAAATAGATCCTCCATGAAAAATTTGTGTGCATTTGATGCATTTCTACCCTTGATTAAACCAAAGAACATTCTTGAAGCCCTGCAAGATGCTAACTGGGTAACAGCCATGCAAGAAGAGCTGAATCAATTTGAGAGAAGTCAAGTATGGCACTTGGTACCCAGGCCACTAGACAGATCAGTAATTTGCACCAAGTGGGTATTCAGGAGCAAGATCGATGAAGATGGAACTATTACAAGAAATAAGGCTAGACTGGTTTTTCAAGGATACAACCAAGAAGAGGGAATTGACTATGATGAGACCTTTGCTCTTGTGGCAAGATTGGAGGTAATCAGACTTCTTATAGTATTTTCTGCACATATGGAATTCACTTTTCATCAAATGGATGTGAAGTGTGCCTTTCTTAATAGCTATTTGAAGGAAGATTTATTTTTAAAACAGCCTCCTGGTTTTGAAAGTAAATGGTCACCTAATCATGTATATAAACTTAACAAGGCTCTCTATGGTCTCAAGCAAGTGCCTAGAGCTTGGTACGAGAGATTGTCAAAATTCCTGTTGGAACATGGGTAAAAACGAGGCAAGATAGACAGTACTTTTCTCCTAAAGGAGAAGGGAAAAGATATTCTGATCGTACAAATATATGTTGATGATATCATATTTGAGGCAACTACCGAAAAGCTTAGCAAGGAATTTGCTACATTAATGGGGAGTGAATTTGAAATGAGTATGATGGGTGAACTAACCTTTTTCTTAGGTTTGCAGATCAAACAAACTCCACATGGCACAATGATACATCAACAGAAGTACGTGAAAGAACTCCTCAAGAAATTCAAAATGGATGATTCAAAGGAGATAGATACCCCAATAGCCACAACTACAAAATTTGATGTGGATGAACCTGGTTCATCCGTTGATCAGAAGACATACAGAGGGATGATTGGGTCTTTACTCTATCTTACTGCAAGTAGACCTGATATAGCATTCAATGTGGGACTATGCGCTAGGTTTCAAGAAAATCCAAAGGAGTCCCACCTCATTGCAGTAAAACGAATTTTAAAATATTCGAAGGGCACTACTGATCTGTGCCTTTGGTATCCTAAAGGTAGTAATTTTGACTTTGTAGGATATGCTGAAGCTGATTATGCAAATTTCCTAGTTGACAGAAAAAGTACTTCAGGCATGGCTCACTTTTTGGGCTCCTTCCTTGTCTCTTGGGCCACCAAGAAACAAAATTCAGTAGCCTTGCCTACTGCTGAGGCTGAATATGTAGCTGCAGCCTCTTGTTGTGCCCAGTTTCTATGGATCAAGAAATAACTCCTGGACTTTGGTATAGATGTGGGGTGCATTCCTATTTACTGTGATAACACTAGTGCAATCAGTATGACTAAGAACCCGGTTCATCACAAGAGAACCAAGCACATAGATGTTAGGCACCATTTCCTGAGGGATAACTATGAAAAGGGAATGATCTCAATCGAATTATGTGCTACTAATCATCAAATTGCTGATATATTTACCAAAGCATTGAGTAGGGAGCATTATGAGAGAAACATATTTGAATTAGGGATGATTAAGATCACCTAATTGAAAAACCAGATTTGAAAAAACGGGTCTTTTCTTGGGTAGAAAATTTTAATTAGGTACGTAATCAGATTAATCATTGCTCAGTACTATGTATTTATTTCCATACTCTTCTTCCATGTATTAGTATGATTCCCTAGTCACTAATGATGTTTCTCTAATCTTTGTGAATTGAGGAAAAATAAAGATTTTTAAGAGGATGAATGTTGGGTTACAAGACTGACAAGGTACGTTCTCATCTCCATACATGTATTAATTCAAGTATAGTCATACATGAACAGGACTCTATCCATTTATGGTTCAAGCTCAACTCTCGTACTTACCCAAATATTTAACCAGTTTCAAGAAGTCCCGTCTGAATTAATTAGCCTAGTTTTAGGGGGGAAAGTAACTATCTAATCAATGTCAAATCACTGACAGTTCTTAATCGATTAGGATCCTACTTGGTTAACACTTCTGGTGAAATCTCCCCAACCACAAGTTATAAATAGACCATCATTACTCATTGTGCATAAAACACCAGACGAACCTTGTTCAACTCACTCAACTCAAAATCACTACTGCCTTTTATTTTATTCTTTCTCTAACCAAATCAAAATTATGTCGTCTCCTCCACCAGCTTCTTCTAACTCATCCCCAAACAGATATTATGATGGGGGAAACTATGAATCTAATTCAAAATCTCCCTCAGTCTATAGTTCCGAGTCTTCTGAAAAATCATCATCCCCAGAACATTCTACAATCCCTGAACCCACACCAAACCCTACCCCAGCCCCCAAAATCCGTTGTGTTAAGGTTCTTTCACGTAAATATGTGGCTTCTGGTTCAAGAGCAAAATTCTTGGAAGAATTGTTACGTGCTGAGGAAGGCTCTAAACCAGAATCATCCAATGATTCATTTAAATCAGCCAATGAAGATGAAGCACATGGTTCATCCAGTGCTGAGAAAGGTAATACTAAAGTTACCTCTGGTTTAAATCCTGCTGAGAATCAATTTGTGTTGGTAGGGTCTATGGTGGATGTGGAAGTGCCAAGAAAGCAAAGAAAATTTGGGAAAGAGAATAATCTTGAGAACGAGGGTGAAGTAGATGTGAGGGGATCCGGGGAGGATGGTACCACACTTACAATTTGTGGCCCCATTCTTGAAAATCTTGAAAAAGATATCATGGTTTTAGGAGGAACTACTGAAGTTGAGGAAGCTACTGCTGGGTTGGAGAAGTTGATAAAGGAAATAGATGAACATGTTTATTCTAGGGAAGAAACTTTGGCTGAAAGACTAAAGAAGTTGGGGGACTCACACAACCCCAAGAAGAGAAGGACTCCAAAGTCCATAAAGTCTAAAGCCTCAAAGAAAAGGAAGACTGTTGATTCTGTTGGTGTGTATGTTCCTAGGGTACGTGCGATGAGAAATATTGTACGATAAGAGGAGGAGAAATTGGAAAAAGCTCTGCAAGAGAGAAAAAGAAAGAAGGCAGAGAATGGGAAAGCAAAGGTAGGGGAACCTGTTGTTGTTAACGACGAAGAGTGGTTGGACGTGGTCCAACAAGAAGAGGAGGCTGCTCCAGTGGTTACCAAGAATCCCAAGCCCAAAAGGCTATGACTTCTTCAAAGAAGTCAGCTAGTGTGTACATCACCACTAGGAGTACTGCTTCAAGGACAAGGTCTAAGATAAAGAAGGTGAATAAAGTACAGATTATTGAGAGGGATGATGATCCAGAATGGAGTGGAGAGGAAGAGAAGGAGGTTGGAGAAGTGTTTACTGACAGAGTTTCCATGTTTGGCAAGAGAAAAATCTTGAGAGGGAAATTTTTGAAGGATTTGGAGGAGCCTGGAATGACGTATTTATTGGATTTTCTGGCAGCGCAGGGCTGGAAGGACATGTTCCTTCATATGGAAGGAAGGTTGGTCAGAAATGAGGTTGTGGAGTTCATGGGGAATGCCACAGTCATTGGAAGTAATGTCACCTCATTGGTCAAGGGAGTTGAAGTCTCCTTTGATGCTCAAGAACTGGGAGTCATTCTAAACATTCCAGCTGAGGGTTATGAAGACTACACGAGGCAGAGATGGCCGTGTTTAGATGTAATGGCCTCAGCTCTTAATATCACCGGATTCTTCTGCGACAATGAGAAGGAGATTCAACCTAGGGCTGTGTACAAGAGTGAGATGAAGCTTGAGCATAAGTTGTTATTTGAATTTGTGATCAAGTTCCTGCTGCCCAGACAAGAACGTAGACACACTACTAACTACATGGATTTAACCCTTATGTAGTGTCTGTACAGAGGCAAGCAGATTAATTGGCCAACTTTTATCATCCAGCTCTTGGACAGAGTGGTGAATGGCACCAAAGCGCATGCGATCCCTTATGGATTTATTTTGACTACCGTTCTTGCTCATTTTTGAGTTCCTACAAAGAAGGCGGAGATGGCTACTGCTAAGGATTTCTTTGGGAAGGACACTCTTCTATCTTGTGATTATACTGTCAATGCCCCGGCAGATGAACCTGGTTCATCTCGGAAGCTACCAATCAACAACAAGGTTTGTACCCTTGTGCAAGAAAGTGAGTTAAAGGATATGGATATCCTTCGATTGAGGTCTCGCTTAATTGAGATTGAAGTTGAGCATGATGCTCTCAAAGCTGAGTTAGAAAAGGAGAAGGAGAATAATGAAGGTGTTTTACACCAAATGTTGCTCCTTCTACAAACTAAGAACCCAACCTCATGTGCACCCTCCCAACCTTAGGAATGTCCAGTGCTACCCCCTCCAAACCTATCAAATGTTCAGTTCGGGAAAGTGTCTAGTTTTCATTTTAGTTTTTATTCTATTTTTCTCATATTTTGGCTGTCTTTGATTTTAATCTGTTTTGGTGCTGATCATCTCTGTGAATCAATAAAAGCTTGCTGTTTTGAAAAATTTCTCAATTTCTTATTTAGCTTACATTATTAGTTTCTTGTGATGATTAATCATGTTTACACCTGGAGTTGCCTAACTTGGCCATGAATAAGAATTAAAAACGGGTAAGTATCATTTTGCAACTTTTCGATGATGCCAAAAGGGGGAAGATGTGTTGTGATTTTAAAAAAAGTGATATTTATAACCTAATGAACCTGGTTCTCAATGATAAATGCTTAAAAATATACAAAGTGCTTGAAGTGTATACAGGATAAAAGCACAGAGTTTGTCATCATAAAAAAGGGGGAATTTGTTGGCCCATATCAGTAAATGGGTTTTGAAGATTGAAAATTGTTGACAAGATGAACTAGGTCCATCAAATCATACACACCTGAACGGAGCAGTTGGCACAAGAATCGTACAAGCATAGGATATATCAGTGATTGCTGAGTATCAATGAACTAAGAGGATGTCTCCTAATACAAAAAGATTGCAAACTGATGCAGATGAAAGAAGTTGAATTCAGCAAGGACAAAAATAAAGGAAGGAAGTTGAGTTTGATAAGAACTTGTTCTCTCAGGTAGAATCGGACTAGAACTCAACAACTGACTTTATAATACTCAAAGTATTACTGCTGGAACGAGAAGACCCAAAAAGGATGCACAAAGGCTAAACTGAATCAAGTTCTGTAAGCAAAATTCCCAGGTTATTTGCAAGCAGAAGTATTGTGCAAAGACTACATCAACTAGAAGAAACAGTTCCATTCGTTTATCGTTGAGTCTATTTGGGTGTAATAGGAGGTTTTACATTGTATCTTTTCAGATTTCTTAGAAGCATCAATACGTGCACACTGTTCAAGTTAGAGTTAGCTTGACGTCTGTAGAAATTAGCTAGAGGCTAGTTGATACAAAAAGGATTAGAGTAGGTCGTGGTTTTTTCACCTTTTTAGCCAGGTGTTTTTCCACGTAAAAATATTTGTTTCTTTACTTTACTGCTTTATTATTCCGCAAATAGTAGTAAGTAGTACACCAAGAAGAACTAGGTTCGTCTTATTGGACAGCACTCGAAAATTGGGTACTGTACAATTAACTTATAATATTGTGTAGTATTGACGTCTAAAACATTATTTTGTCTCTTCATACAAAAGAGATGTTGATGTCGCGAATGATCAGGCTATGGAGATATCCGAGAAGGCCGAGCTAAAACTGGCTCGAGCAGTTGCTCATGCTCGCTTGCAAGCCAGGAGGCAAACCTTCGAGAAAGCGAGCGCTAAAGGTGCTAATCTCTCTGCCGAGATTGAAGAAGCTAGGGCCCTGGAGGAAGAATCGCCAATTTCAACTACGTCGGATGAGGGCTCTAAAAGCAGCTTGGGCAGTAGTGAAGGCGAAGAGTAGATTTACCTACTGTTTTTCTTTTTCCTTTTTTTGTACATGGGACCCTCTGCGGGAGTTTTTGTAAAAATACCCTTGTAAATACATTTTTTTGGAATAAAAAAGATTTCTTCGTTTCATATCTTCCAGCCTTTGCTTTGCAATGCTTATGCAAAAGTTGACCTTCAAGCTTTGACTTTAGCTCTTTGGAACCCGTACTTGTAGTAATAGAGACCCTCGAGATCGGACACCTTCTCGAGGCTAGGTCGGCATGGGAGTTTTGATCCCTCAGACGTTGTGTGACAGTGTCATTCATATGACATGACTTTGAAGTGACCGAGGTGGCCCCGCCAGTACACTTCCCCAAAAGTTATAGTAACTTTGTCAGAATTATTTGGTCTTCATAGTAAATGAATATTCACTGCTTGTTCTATAAATACACACACACTTCTTCTTCAGTTTTAGGTCTTCCAGCTTTTCAAAACTAGTTCTCTCTTTAACGTTCTCTTCCTTTTCTCAGCTTGCGAAGCTGCTTCAGATTTCTTCCTCTTTATCTTTGTTTAAATAGTTATAGCTTCCGTGCCCGAATGCGTTCACCAAGAAGAGGGAAACCTTACCTCTGCTTCTTGCTAGGCCGGAGGTATACCTCCGGCGTATGGCGAGTTGACCTCGAGCTATTTTTCTTTGAAGAAAGACTTTGCACTAGAGAAACCCTTCGATGCTCCGGGCCATCGAGAGCATGCTTCGAGGTTTATTCGATCGATAGAGGAAAACGACCTCGAAGCCGTGAGGAGAGATTGCGGATGTGGACAAAATGTGATGCTACAGATACCTTCCAGAGAAGAGAATATTATGGCCTACATGGAGGGATTCCAGAACATGTATACGTAACCATTTACATTGGGCCCCCTCGACCGCCCTGTTCTCGAATTCTGCAAAAAGGTATCGAGTCACTCTAGCTCAAATTCATCCGTCCTTCTGGCAGATAATGCTGATGATGAGGTACTTTATTGAAAAGGCTAAGCTCGAGTTTACCTTTAGCCACCTTATCAGATTATATCAGCCTCAGCATTGTCGAGGCCTAGCTGCGTTATGACGCTGATCCACCAAACCTTTTATTGCCAATGATGATGATGACTGGAACTGGAGATGGATGAGTCGGTTTGTCCGAGTGAGGACCATCAATATCATCCCTGTAGAGTTCCTGTCGTTCCCTGAAAAATGGAAGTTCAAACGTAAGTACTATGTCGCACCTTAGTCCGGAACAGATCCCCGATCTTGCGTACCAGACTCTGAGGCTGGTAGCTTCTTCTTCCTATGATGAGTGCAAGTGGCGGGATCTGTCGAAGGGTAGATGGGAAGTAAAGCACCACGGTATGTTCCATGTGATTTCCTTTCGAGGAATGATTCTTATTTGTATTAACTCCGTCGCCACATGCGTTGGTGGATTCTCCGAGGTGAGATCGTGCCCCTTCGAGGAGAGGGAAGGGTCGTCAGCTTCAGAGTCGGGGGAGGATAATAAGCGAAAAAGGTCCTTGATGGATGAGGACATTCTCAATTAGGAGGGGCCCGCCCGGAGACACAAAGAAGATGTCGCTGCTGAAGAGGACTTTATATATGTTGGTCATTCTGTGGACATCAACTCTCCTCGGGAGGATGGTTTTTCGTCTACGGCTCGAACCAGGGTCCCTCTCGAGGTTGCCGATCCTGCTAAGCCTGAGACCTCTAATCTCGAGGAAGAGGTTCCATAAGAGGGAAGGAGCAAGAGTCTTTCACCATCATCTTCTCCCCTCTCAAAAGTCCTTCGAGGGACGCTCGAGGCCAGGGGGCGCCTAAATCGTGTGGGGTCTCGAGCGATGATATCCCCATCGAGAGTGGTTCAACTGGGGTCGATGGGACCAGGCCAGTAGATGCACGCTCAAATTTTGAGGAGGCTCAGTGGCTCTGCTCCGTGGTGAATGTTGGTTGACTTTGTTGGCTTTTCAGCTATGTATTCTCATTATGGATCAACCTTATCCATAGGGAAATGACCAAGTAGAAAATTAACACAAAGCAACCCACAATATAACTTTGAAATAAACAAACATATAAGTTCAATCATATCACAAGTCTCATTTCAGAAGATAATACAATGTCTTTTAGATTGTTAAAGAGTATGTGTTATTTTGAGCTGCTTAAAACTTTTAAGTAAGAATGTTAAAGTTGGAGTTGTTAAGTATTTTAGATTGTGCCAAAGGAAAAGAACTCAGCAATAGTCTGCATAATGTTCGAACTTAAATTAGAAGTAGATTAGAATAGCTGGTCACTTTATATTAACTATCCTTCTCTTTGTACTAGTCCTTTTTTAGAGTGTTATTGTCCACATATCGAGTGACAAGTATGGTTGGTTGATTTTTCTGATATTTGGTTCTTTTTCTGATATTTTTCTGAACAGGATAAGCAAATGAGAAACAATTCTTTTATTAAATATCTGAATATAGAATGAGTTTAAACCCTGTACCCTTCCCCTTCAAGATGGACATAAGAAATAATATAAATTGAACACCAAAAGAAATTCAGAAAAAAGACCATAAAGAACTGATTGTTTGCGGGTTCCATATTCTATAAACCAATATTCTTATTCAAAATGCTAATAGATGTCCTCGTGAATTCTTCAGAACCCTTGGTAATAATAATGAGGAAATCTACTTTAGGTGCACAAAGTAAGCAACTAGTCGTCCAGCAATAGTGGAAACTTCTAACACCAGAAGCATGTTTAGATTTGCATAGGTTCTCCAGAAAGATAGCTCGAAGGAGACAAAGTACCAAATAGCCACATGGAGATCTTATCCTTTAGGTGTCAAATTTTCTTTTCGTGAATTGTGTAATTAACTTTGTAATCTCACAATCTTAATTGAATAATTTTTTTTCACAATTCCTTATCCTACATTTGTTTCCACATTGTATAGTTTTTCTAAAAGGGTAGATTCTTTGTTTTTTACCTCCAAGTATAGCCTTTTTGATCCCTTGACCTTGCTTACCTTGAATACTAATTTCGGTGATTTGAATATATTATATAGGATACCCATGGATTATGGTGATAAAAGTTGGATGAATCTCCTTAGATGGACGGATGAGTATATAGTTGGAGTGAATAATTTTCCTTTAATATTGTTAAGATTAAGTGCTTTTCAACTAAATAAAGGATTAATGGGATCCTGAACTTAACCTATCGCTGATTATTCTGCATAGAAAATTGACATTCTAGCAGATTGTTCATCCATTTCAATGTAGCCAACTTAATCTGATTTTCTCATACCACAAGCCATCTTGGACATTAAAACTACAAGCGACATGCCTTTCATTTTTCATGTCCATGGTTTTTTTTCTTGGCATAGCACAGGCATCCCATCCTTTACTGTTGTCATGTCAACAATATACTTATGGTAAAAAAAATATGTAACAACACACTGAAATCAGTAGTGCTCAATACAGATAGGAAGCTGCGCCAGCACTGAAAGCTGGTTTTAATAAGGGATGAAGATGTTACCCTTGTCAATAGCAAATAAGAAATGGAATGTTGAATTTTAATGCCTAGCTGACTCTCAACTTTCCTTTCCTTAACAATTTATGTCCTCTTCACAAAATTGTCATATTAGAAAGCAGATCTTGTACAGTGGGTGTACTTTTGCTTCACAATATGGAAGTCCAATCACTTGGTGGTCAGAAGATATAATGGCCTGGCTGAAGGTACAAATAACTGAAATGAGAGAATCATATTCTCACTTTAAGGTTATACAAGGCATTCTTTTGTAGTAGCTATTTAGTTGTAGTCTGCTTCCGAGAAGAATGATAAGTTCTTGTAAGGTACAGAGATCATTGTGTATAATGAATATATCAGTGCTTGCTTCTTTCACTTATTTGTTGATTTACCAGTTATCCTTGGGCAAGTCTTTGTCCACTGAGATTCAAGTCCCCTCCTTTGGACTAAGTTCACCATCTCCTCGTCCTAACATACAAGTCGACCATTGGTCACAGGTCGAAAAGGAAGTTCCATTTGGACGATTAACATTTAGCTTTTTCACGCAAGAAATGTTGCTTAGGACCTGGTTTTGTCAATCTTTGCTATTGTCATCGTAAAATTCCCCTTATCAATCTATGCTTGATTATTTGCAGAAAACGTTCGAAACCAATATTGAGAATCGAAAAAAGTTGAAGCATCCACACACTGCTGGCAAAACAAGTTTTGCTCGAACCATCGAGGTTTGATATTTTCTCTTGTTTTTCTTAAGGTATGAACTTGCTAACTTTGCATTAAAAGATTATTATACCGTTTTCATGTTACTAGGAAAAAAAGAAGGAAATGGTTGATACTTCGGATACTTTATCAAGTAAGGAAATCTTTGTGGCTACAAGAAAAAGAAAACTTGGTCGAGTATACAAAGGCTCTTATGAGAATTCAATTAGTAAAACTGTAAGAAATTTCTAATTTAAAGTTTGTCGTGATTATTTATTTGTTTATAATTATCGACTTAGTTTTATTTACTTAAACTTTGTTCTCTTGCATTTAGTTTGTAGGCTGAAATGGAGAGAATACAATCAACTCAAGAAAGTGGAGATGGCAGTGATTCAGTTGACGCATTTGCATCAGTCATGGGACCTGAGCACCAAGGTCGGGTAAGAATGTATGGACGAGGAGTTACCAAGACTGTCTTAAAAACGAAAAAAAGAGATTTTGGATCCTCCGTAAATGCTACTGATGAGAGAATGGAACAAAAAAAGGAGGAAATGGATGTAAAGACCCGTAAAATTACATGGTAAAAAAAAATTCCAAAATAGGTGCCTGTGATGTTATAACTGTAGAAATTCTTAAAACGGACCCTTTTTGAGTAAAAAGTACCCCTGGACTTAAAGATATAATTTTCCAGAAGTGCGCAGGTCTGCGATCCACTATGCAATCACAGATCAGGTATGCAGACCGCATAGTGGCCACATACCTGGACAGTTTGTTATCCATTTTGAGGAGAGCTATGCGGCCTAGAATGCGATCGCATTTCACGAATGCAGGCCGCATAGTTGTCGCATTCTTGCACCTTGACTTTTTTGGAGGGAGTTATGCAACGCACTATGCGATCGCATAACAAGTATGCGGACCACATAGTGGTCGCATACCTGGGCAGTCTACTTTTATTTTTGGCCCATTTGAGAGCCAATTATGCGACCGGAATGCGGACCGCACCACATTTCTTCTTCTGGACTGTAAATTTCTAATTTCATACCCGACCCCCAGTTCATTAAAACAACTCCCCCTTTCATTTTAAACTTATATTCTGATAAATTAGAGAGAGGAGAGAGTGGGTTCTAGAGAGAGAGAGATAGTCCAACTTCATCCAATTTGTTCCTCCAACACTACTCAGACCTAGAATTGATCAAGTAGGGAACCATTTTCTTCACTACAAGAGGTAAGCTCCTACCCCGTCAACCTACAGATTTTTGTTAAAATGAAACATGGTTAGGTGAATTCATGAAGATAAAGGTAGGAGCCTTGCATGCATGTAACCAACTAATCATAATCTAGTAAAAGGAAATAGGTTAGAGTAATCTTTCACTAAAAAGAGGCCATTAAATCTAAAAGAACACTTAGTGTTTGATAGAATGATCAAGTGAGTTCAAGACATGATCATTGTTTCTATTTCTAAGTTAAATTATGCCACATTGTGAACTAGATTTAAGGTGCTAGAAGGTCGGGTGAATTGTGGTAGAAATTAAGAAAAAAATACCAAATCAAGGTATGTATGGCTAACTTTAATCTTTGTAGAGTTACCTTGTTGGTGTCTCAGTACACGGTATGAAATTCTTGCTTGAGCATATGTGAATTGTTTGTCCTGATGTGTCAATTTTGTACGAATTCATTCTCTGGTTTTCTTAAGTCAATTCCTACCATGTGTAAATCTCGTTAAATGTTGAATACATCGGTATGAGAGGATGTGCTGCAAAACGAAATAAATGATAATAAAATAAAATGTTGAATGTATCCAAGTGCTAAATGCAGTGTAGTAAATAGTGAAAGTAAATATAGGCTGATTTTATTGATTTAAATGATTGTGACAACACCATATATGAATTGCTGATTGGTAAGGATCATTGTGCCTTGATTTCACATAGTTGTTGGTTGATAGGAACTTATGTTCTTCATGATAAAGATCTTTGTGATGTAATTGTTGGTGATTGCTGTTATGAAATGGGAACGTACAGTGGGATCGGGTTGCGCGCTGCAACACGAGGTAATAAGGGTGAAATGAGAATGTACAGTGGGATTGGGTTGCACGCCGCAACACGAAGTAATAAGGGTGAGGTGAGAATGTACGGTGGGATCGGGTTGCGTGCCGCAACACGCGATAATAAGGGTGGAGAGGTAATAAGGGTGAAATGAGAATGTACGGTGGGATCGGGTTGCGCACTGCAACACGAAGTAATAAGGGTGGAGAGGTAATAAGGGTGAAATGAGAATGTACGGTGGGATCGGGTTGCGCACTGCAACACGAAGTAATAAGGGTGGAGAGGTAATAAGGGTGAGGTGAGAATGTATGGTGGAATCGGGTTGCACGCCCCAACAGATGAGAAATTGAAACAAGTAACTGGAAATCTTCATTTGTGGTTTTCTGTATACTTGTGTGATACTTAAGTGGTTACCCTAACTGCTTTCTAATTGTGTATTGTTTGATTCTACTTGGAATAAACTTGGTTAATACATGCTAGTACTATTCAATGGTACTAACGTCCCTTTTGCCGGGGGCGCTACATCTTTTATATGGATGTAGGTGGTTCCACAGCAGGTAGCTCAGACCGCCGATAGTGGTGTTTCCCCTTTGTACCTTCAGCAGATCCGGTGAGCCCCACTTCCTCTCAGGGCCATGTGTAGTCTACATCATCTTTTTGGATATGTTATGTCTTTTAAGGTATAGCCGGGGCCTTGTTGCCGGCAAGTATTGTGTAAACCCTTAGTACTCTTAGAGGCTCCGTAGACATGATGTGGGTTGTACATATATGTATTTGGACGGTAAATGTGTTAACTAGTAATCATGGTTCGAATCGGAATTATTGTACGTTTTGTGATTATCAAATGTGAAAATGGATAAAGGATAATATGAACCCAAGTAGTAGATTGTGCTTAAGCTCTAAATTGCTATTTCATGTGGAATAATGTATATTATAAACACGGGGTGATGCATTGGGTAGGAAAGGCAATCTAGCTCCGCTTGATCGGGAACATCCGGTTGGGCGTCGGTCTTGCCCCTCGGTTTTGGGGGTCCT
>ML370583.1:40823-75308 GCA_005239525.1 Nicotiana knightiana | reverse complement strand
GACCACATCTATAATTAGGGGGCTGCATGGACATTTAGGAAAATACCCTTTCATTGTTACTCTGTATCGTGCAATGAAGTGGAAGGTGAAAACATCTTTGTCTAACCCGTGCATTGTTCCAATTTTCAGTACATGGCACCCAAGAAGAGAGCCCGACTCACCTCAGAGGCCAATGCTACCCCAGGAGTGGCCGTGAAATTTTTATCTGATGGTGCGGGTGAGAATGATTCCCCGACCCTGAACCTGCCTAACTCTTCCATCCCAGGCCAGGATATTCCTATTCCTGCTCTAGGGAGGGTGCTATAGTCCCTCCTGCTAATGTTCCTAATTATTCATAGTCCCAGCCTCCGGTCCCAGTATTTCTGATGGGGACCTCAGGGGAGCTATTCAGATGTTGACTCAGCTAGTGGCCTCCCAGGCCCAAAGATCACATGCTGCCCCTGCATCCTCTAGCGAGCAAGTGGATTCTTCAGGGTCTAGGGTCAACCAATTTTGGCGGTTATCCCCTCCAGAGTTCACAGGCACCGACCCAAAGGCTGATTTTCAGGAGTTCATTGATGAGATGTGCAAGACTCTCTGGGTTATGAAAACTACAAAGACCGAGGGGGTTGAGTTGGCCTCCTATCAGTTAAAGGGAGCAGCGTATTCGTGGTTTGAGATGTGGGAGGGGTCAGGTGGGGAGGGGAGCCTTCCGGCGAAGTGGGATGAGTTTGTTGATGCCTTCATGGATCATTTCTTGCCTGCCAAGACTATGGCAGCCTGTGTTGCGAAATTCGAGGTCCTTAAGTAGAACAACATGAGTGTGTGGGAGTACCACATGGAGTTCGTGCGCCTGTCCAAATATGCCATCCACATGATGCTGACTATGAAGGCCAGAGTTTGACGGTTTGTTCAGGGCTTTGGTCCCTTGGTTGTTAATGACGCTGCTAAAGTTGCCTTGCATTCAGATATGAATTATGGGAAGATCGTAAGGATTCTCCCAGGCCACAGAGGCTCGGAAGTTGAAGATAAGAATGGAGAGGGAGAGTAGTAGTAAGGCCCGGTCAGCGGGCAACCCTGGTAGTTCAGTTGGATGAGGGAGATCAGTCCTTGGGAGAGGGTCATCAGGGCCATCCCAGTCCCATGCTCAGTCCTCAGCCAGTGCCCCATCATCAGGGCACAATTATCAGCAAGGGGGGTTGCTTTGGACTCGGTTCAGATAGTAGGAGGTTCCGTCAGTTAGGTCATGCAGGTGGGAGGTTCCAGCAGCAGTGGAGGGTCCCATGCCCTAAGTGTGGGAGGTCGTATTCTGAGCCTTGTTACTTGGATATACCGGTGTGCTATATATGTGGAGAGAGAGGCCATATCCAGCGAGACAGTCGCGCACCCAGTTTGGGCGCGGGTAGGGGTACTGCTCAGCCATCCAGCTCTTCAGCTTCTACATCTTCAGCACGCCCTCCAGCTCCAACAGGGCGCGGTACAGTTAGGGGTGGAGCACGGGGTCGAGGGGGACCCAGTCGGTTCTAGTTTCAAGTGGTCGCCAGAATACGGAGGCTTCTCCAGATGTTGTCACAGGTATTCTGACTATTCAGTCACATGATGTTTATGCTCTTATTGATCCCGGGTCTTCTTTGTCATATGTTACTCCATTTATTGCTTCAAGTTTTGGGATAGAACCCGGATAGCTTGACAAGCCATTCTCTGTGTCAACTCCGGTTAGTGATTCTATTACGGCCGTGCGAGTCTATAGAAATTGTGTTGTCATGGTGCGTGGTCGGGACACGACTGATCTTATTGAGTTAGAAATGGTAGATTTTGATGTAATTATGGGGATGGATTGGCTTTATTCGTGCTTCGCTAAACTCGACTGCCGAACCAGGATTATGAGGCTTGAGTTTCCTAATGAATCAGTTATCGAGTGGGAGAGGAATAATGTTGTGCCAAGAGGTAGATTTATTTCCTACCTTAAAGCCTCAAAGATGATCAGAAAAGGGTGCATCTACCATTTGGTCCGGGTTGCTGACACCACTTCAGGGGTGCCTGCTCCCGAATCTGTGCCTGTTGTGAATGAATTTCTTGAAGTATTTCCGGACGAGCTTCTTAGGATCCCACCAGATAGAGATATCGATTTCGGGATTGATGTATTGCCAGATACACAGCCAATATCTATTCCACCTTACCTAATGGCGCCAACAGAATTGAGAGAGTTAAAAGAGCAATTGAAATATCTACTAGAAAAGGGTTTCATATGGCCAAGTGTGTCGCCTTGGGTCGCACCAGTTCTTTTTGTCAGAAAGAAAGACGGATCGCTTCTGATGTGTATTGATTTTCGGCAACATCAAAAATAAATACACATTGCCTCGGATAGATGATTTGTTCGATCAGTTGCAAGGTGCTAGGTTCTTCTCAAAGATTGATTTCTGGTCCGGGTATCACCAGTTAAAGATCAGGGAGCAGTATATTCCTAAGACTGCCTTCACGACTCGATATGAGCACTTTGAATTTCTGGTAATGTTTTTTGGGCTAACCAATGCCCCAGCAGCTTTTATGGGTCTTATGAATCGGGTTTTCAAATTGTTTCTTGACTTCTTTGTGATAGTCTTCATTGACGATATCCTTGTTTATTCGCGAAGCCAGGAAGACCATGCTACTCACTTCAGGGCAGTTCTGCGGACTCTTCATCAGCACCAGTTGTATGCAAAGTTTTCAAAATGCCAATTTTAGCTAGAATCAGTCGCCTTTTTGGGACATGATGTTTCCAGGGAAGGAATTCGGGTTGACCCCCAAAAGATTGCAGTGGTAAAGGATTGACCTAGGCCAACGACCCCGACAGAGATTCGTAGTTTCTTGGGTTTGGCTGGGTATTATTGGAGGTTCGTGGAGGGATTCTCTACCCTCGCCTCCCCATTGACTAAGCTGACGTGGAAGGCGGTTAAGTTTCAGTGGTCCGATGCTTGTGAAAAGAGTTTTCAGGAATTGAAATTGAGATCGACTACGGAGCCGGTGTTGACCTTGCCAGAGGGTACAAAGGGATTTGTGGTTTATTGTGATGCTTCAAGGATTGGTTTGGGGTGTGTGTTGATGCAGTGCGGGAAGGTTATAGCGTATGCTTCTAGACAACTCAATAATCACGACAAGAATTATCCGACGCATGATTTGGAGCTCGCAACGGTTGTGTTCGCATTAAAAATCTGGCGGTATTATCTTTATGGGGTCCATGTGGACGTGTTCTCAGACCAAAAGAGTCTTCAATGTTTATTCAAACAAAAGGAGTTGAACTTAAGGCAACGGAGGTGGTTAGAGTTTCTCAAGGATTATGATATGAATATTTTGTACCATCCGGGGAAGGCGAATGTGGTAGCCGACGCTGTTAGTCAGAAATCCATGGGTAGCTTGGCTCATTTGGAAGCAGGTCAGAGGCATTTGGCTCGGGAGGTTTATCAGTTGACTAGTCTGGGGGGGTCTGTCTTTCGACCTCAGACGAAGGGGATGTCGTGGTGCGTAATGGAGCAGAATATTCGCATTTAACGGAAATCAAGGAAAAACAATTCACGGGTCCAGCATTGGTACAATTGAGAGAGGCAATTCTGAATCATAAGACTGCAACATTTTCACTCGTCGATGATGATGATTTTTTGCGCTGCCAAGGGAGGCTATGTGTTCCGGACATGGATGATCTTCGGTAGAGGGTAATGGCAGAGGCTCACAATTCCAGGTATTCAGTACACCCAGGTTCTACGAAGATGTATCATGATCTCAAGGAGATTTATTGGTGGAATGGTATGAAGTGGTGTGTGGCGTACTTTGTGGCTAGGTGTCCGAATTGTCAGCAGGTGAAGGCCGAGAATCAGAGGCCCGATGGGTTGATGCAGCTTATGGAAATACCAATGTCGAAATGGGAGATGATCAATACGGACGTTGTGGTGGGGTTACCTCGCACTCCATGTAGGTTTGACTCACTTTGGGTAATAGTGGATCGGCTCACGAAATCAACTCACTTCTTGCCAGTCAAGTCCACCAATACTGCAGAACAGTACGCTCAGTTATATATCAAGGAAATAGTTAGGCTCCATGGCACTCCGGTATCTATTATATCGGATCGAGGGGCTCAGTTCGCAGCTAAGTTTTGGAAGAAATTTCAGTAAGGTTTGGGTATGCAGGTAAATCTCAGCACAGCTTTCCATCCACAGACTGATGAGCAGGCAGAGCGGACCATTCAGACGCTTGAAGATATGTTACGGGCTTGTGTATTAGATTTCAAGGGTAGCTGTGACAATCACTTCCTGCTTATAGAATTTGCTTATAATAACAGTTTCCATGCTAGTATTCAGATGGCCCCATTTGAGGCGTCGTACGGAAGGAGGTATAGGTCTCCGATTGGATGGTTCGAGTTTGGCGAGGCGGAACTGTTAGGACCGGATCTTGTGCACCAAGCTATGGAAAAAGTTAAGGTCATTCAGGAAAGGATGAAAACTGCTCAGAGTCTTCAGAAATCCTATGTAGATGTTCGTCGACGAGACTTGGAGTTTCAAGTGGATGATTGGGTATTCTTGAAGGTGTCTCCCATGAAAGTAGTAATGCGGTTTGGGAAGAAAGGGAAATTGAGCCCAAGGTATGTCGGGCCTATAGGATTGCTCAGAGGATAGGACATGTGGCTTATAGGCTGGAATTGCCCCCTGAATTGTCATTAGTGCACCCAGTGTTTCATGTGTCCATGTTGAAGAAGGTGATTGGGGATCCATCCGCTATTGTGCCGGTTGAGACGGTTGAAATTAATGAAGGATTTTCATATGAAGAGGTTGCAGTTGCTATTCTTGATAGGCAAATCCGTAGATTGAGGAACAAAGAGATTCCTTCTGTTAAAGTATTATGGCGGAGTCAACAAGTTGAAGAAGCCACATGGGAAGAGGAAAATGAAATGAAAGAAAAATATCCCCACTTGTTTGAATAAGTCCGTTAGTGGTTTTGAAAGTTGTCTTTCCTACGCAATTATATATTGTGTTAAATTTTTTGCAAGAACACTCCACTCCCCTAATTACCCTACTATTGTGACTTCTCAAACTTTGTGCCATAAATGTATATGTTGTTGTGGTTAATTGGATTATGTGCAACCACTGAAATAGCTGAACTATGTGAAACTCATTGTAATAGTTTAATTATGTGCAAATTTGTGGAGTTAGCCGAAATATATGAGACTTGTGGAAGAAATTGAATTTCATGTAGCTTGTTGAAATGACCGGATTATGTACAAGTTGATAGAGTAACTGGTAATGTGTGGAATTGGTTAAACATATGTTTCGGGGGCTCTCTGACAGGTAGATAGGCCTAATTACAAAGGAAACTCTGGCGAAATTTTCAGAAAATATCGGAGTTAGTAAAAATTTGGGGGTTGGCTTATTTTGTGTTTTTCCTACTCTAGTGATTCCCCGATCCTCACTCGACGACGGATGATTTTAAGTGGGGGAGAATGTAAAGACCCATAAAATTACATGGCAAAAAAATGCCCAAATAGGTCCCAGTGTTGTTATAACTGTAGAAATTCTTAAAACGGACCCTTTTTAAGTAAAAAGTACCCCGGTACTTAAAAGATATAATTTTCCAGAAATGCGCAGGTCTGCGATCGCAGATCAGGTATGCGGACCGCATAGTGGTTGCATACCTGGACAGTTTGTTGTCCATTTTGAGGACAGCTATGCGACCTAGAATGCAATCGCACTTCACGAATGCAAGCCGCATAGTTGTCGCATTCTTGCACCTTGACTTTTGCGGAGGGAGTTATGCGACGCACTATGCGATTGCAAACCAGGTATGCGGACCGCGTAGTGGTCACATACCTGGGCAGTATACTTTTCTTTTTGGCCCATTTGAGGGCAAATTATGCGATCGAAATGCGGACCACATAGCAGGAATGCGAGCCGCATTTCTGCTTCGGGACTGTTAAATTTCTAATTTCATACCCGACCCCCAGTTCATTAAAACACCCCTCTTTTCATTTTAAGCTCATTTTCTGATAAATTAAAGAGAGGAGAGAGTGGGTTCTAGAGAGAGAGAGAGTCCAACTTCATCAAATTTGTTCCTTCAACACTACTCAGACTTGGAATTGATCAAGTAGGGCACCATTTTCTTCACTACAAGAGGTAAGCTCCTACCCCATCAACCTACAGATTTTTGTTAAAATGAAACATGGTTAGGTGAATTCATGAAGATAAGGGAATGAGCCTTTCATGTATGTAACCAACTAATCATAATCTAGTAAAAGGTAATGGGTTAGAGTAATCTTTCATTAAAAAGAGGCCATTTAATCTAAAAGAGCACTTAGTGTTTGATAGAATGATCAAGTGAGTTAAAGACATGATCATTGTTCCTAATTCTAAGATAAATTATGCCACATTGTGAACTAGATTGAAGGTGCTAGAAGGTCCGGTGAATTGTAGTAGAAATTAAGGAAAAATCCCAAAGCAAGGTATGTATGGCTAACTTTAATCTTTGTAGAGTTACCTTGCTGGTGTCCGAGTACACGGTATGAAATTGTTGCTTGAGCATAAGTGAATTGTTTGTCCTACTGAGTCGAGTTGTACGAATTCATTCTCTGATTTTCTTAAGTCAATTACCATGCTAATTGAGATTATGCAAGATGATTCTTCGTGCTTATCCTACCATGTGTAAAGCTCGTTAAATGTTGAATACATCGGTATGGAAGGATGTGTTGCAAAATGAAATAAATGATAATAAAATAAAGTGTTGAATGTATCCAAGTGCTAAATGCAGTGTCGTAAATAATGAAAGTAAATATGGGCTGATTTTATTGAGTTAAATGATTGTGGCAACACCATATATAAATTGCTGATTGGTAAGATCATTGTGCCTTGATTTCACATAGTTGTTGGTTGATAGGAACTTCTGTTCTTCAAGATAAAGATCCTTGTGATGTCATTTTTGGTGATTGTTGTTATGAAATGGGAACGTACGGTGGGATCGGGTTGCGCGCCGCAACACAAGCTAATAAGGGTGGCGAGGTAATAAGGGTGAAATGAGAATGTACGTGGATCGGGTTGTGCGCCGCAACACGAAGTAATAAGGGTGGAGAGTTAATAAGGGTGAGGTGAGAATGTATGGTGGGATCGGGTTGCGTGCCGCAACAGATGAGAAATTGAAACAAGTAACTGTGAAATCTTCATTTGTGGTTGTCTGTATACTTGTGTGATACTTATGTGGTTACCCTAACTGCTTTCTAATTGTGTATTGTTTGATTCTACTTGGAACAAACTTGGTTCATACATGCTAGTACTATTCAATGGTACTAACGTCCCTTTTGCCGGGGGCTCTACATCTTTTATATGGATGTAGGTGGTTCCACAGTAGGTAGCTCAGACCGCCGATAGTGGTGTTTCCCATTCGTACCTTCAGCAGATCCGGTGAGCCCCACTTCATCTTGAGGCCATGTGTAGTCTACATCATATTTTTTTTATATGTTATGTCTTTTAAGGTATAGTCGGGGCCTTGTTGCCGGCAAGTATTGTGTAAACCCTTAGTACTCTTAGAGACTCCGTAGACATAATGTGGGTTGTACATATATGTGTTTGGGCGGTAAATGTGTTCACCAGTAATCTTGGTCCGAATCAGAATTATTGTATGTTTAGTGATTATCAAATGTGGAAATGATAAAGGATAATATGAACCCAAGTAGTAGATTCATGCTTAAGCTCTAAATTTCTATTTCATCTGGAATAATGTATATTATAAATACGGGGTGATACGTTGGGTAGGAAAGGCAATCCAGGTCCGCTTGACCGGGATCATCCGGTTGGGTGCCGGTCTCGCCCCTTAGTTTTGGGGAGTTACAATGGAAGAGAGGATGCAACAAAAATTGCTGGAAAAGCTCAATGCACAAAAGGAAATATTGTTGGAAGAGCTGAATGCACAAAAGGATGCTATGGGACAAGATATTACGATAAACGTTGTTACACGACTTCAACGTCTCAACCCCGATTTAAGACTTCACAACAAGGTGCTATTCAAACAATCAATCGTCCATCCGCTGGCAGTAACAATGAAGGTTAGTCCGTAGCGAATGTTACACGTCTTCTCTTTCCTCTTCTTCTCCTATTTTTTAGGACCTCAATTGTGAACTACCATAGGAAGCCTAGTAAATGCTCTCGACTTAAATAATTTAAAAAATTCTCTATTCTCCTTTCTTTCTTTTTAACTTTTGCTCGAGTACAACTACCAAGAATTGATTGTGAAATTTAGTTCCTAAACGACTAAGAATGGTTACTTGGTTTGTTGCCCCGAAGAAGTTCAGTAGACCACTGACCTCCCTTTAATTATTCAGTCATTTCATATTGCCACAACCCCAAATCTAAGCCAGTCGTGATGGAGCCTATCGTGGAACTAGGCCATCCAAAACTGCACTCAAATCATAAATAATCTTTCATTTATATCATTACTAAACTGATAACCCATAAAGGTTTCTTTTAAACATTTTTAAAACAGTTAAAGCTATACCGAATAATAAATACAACCCCCGAGATCCCAGAGTCACTGGTCATGAGCATCTACATAGAATATACAACTCAAAAGAAATAAATTCTATAATAGTAAGCAGGAGAGAGAGCAAGACTGCGGACGCATGCAGCTACCTCACAAACCTTCGAGAAATCTCTGGAACAGATACACAGATCATCCTGCCCTAACACCTGGATCTGCACACAAGGTGAAGGGAGTAATGTGAGTACACCAACTCAGTAGTAATGAAAATAAATCAGGTCTGCGCAACAAGAAACACATAAAAATTAATTCATCAATTCACAATAATCACAACCTTTCTTACCAACAATGTATACGTTAAATCATCACGCTTAAAAGTCGATTTCAGTAAAAATCATTTGGAAATATACTTGCCAATAGTTTCAACATAACTTTCAAGAAGTTTAGTGTAAAAATGCTGAAAATCATAAAAAGGCCCCTCGGGCAAAACATATTTCATAAGTTCAGAGTGAAAGTGGTAAAATCATAAGTAGCCCCTCGGGCAAAAACATGTATCATAATCAGCCCCTCGGGCATGCCTCACAGTCACTCATAATCAGCCCCTCGGGCATACCTCACAGTCACTCATGCCTCCCAATCACTCGTCACTCGGCACTCGGCACTCGCACTTAGTAGGTACCTGCGCTCACTAGGGGTGTGTACAGACTCCACAGGGTCTTCTTCCGCCCAAACGCTAATACCAAGCCACCTCGTGGAGTATCATATCCTCACAATCAGGACCTCGACCTCACTCAGTCAGAACCTCTCAAAAGCCCTTCGGGCGTATCAGTAAAACGGGGTACTCGACCCAAAACATCATTTTCTATCTCAAAATACTGTAAATAAGGCTGAGTTTCGAAATCAGTTAAACATAATTTGACTGAGTATAAATCATAAATCAACAGTGAGGAAATAGCAGTAAAAGGCCCCCAAGGGGTCTAAAAAGTCAGCACGAGGCCCCAAACACGGCTTATAGCCCAAGTATAGCAATAGTCTTTAGAACACAATTTAACATATGATTTAGAGTAAAATACGCCACTCAATAGTTGCCGCGGAGAGAACCAAGTCCAATCCAAAAATCAGTGCGTGCCACATACTCGTCATTCGATATGTGCGCCATTCTAAAAATAAGAAGAAATATTTGTCCGGGGTTTCATACCCTCAGGCTAAGATTTATAGCCATTACTTACCTCTACCGGGCCACAATACTAGTTCGCGATGCCCTTACCCCTCAAATTGGATCCCGATTGCTCTGAATCTAACCAAACCAGATTAACATCATTAATATACGCTAGTGGAACAAAACCGAATCGAAAGATATAAATTTTTAAAATAATTATCGAAATTCGGGAAAATTCAAGCCCCGTGCCCACGTCTCGGAATCCAATAAAATTTAAATCACTAGAATCCTCATCCTCCCACGATTCTATACATACCCAAAACTCCACAATCGGGCCATAATTGCCTACTCAAATCACCAAAAGAACTTCCAATCTTCCTCCCCATTTTCCCCAACTTTTTCCACTTTAATTCTTCAAATTACAAGCCTAATCCGAAAAAATAGCATAGAAACGAGTTGTATAGTCCAGGAACTTACCTCCACTGAAGACCCTCGAAGACCTTCTTCAATTTGCTCTGAAATAAGCTCCACCACTATGAAATAATGGAAAAATAACAAAAATTTTGCGGAGGCATTCTTTTATATTGTTCTTCCCAGCTAATCCACACCTGCGGTCCCAAGTGCGCACATGCGAAAACCACTAACAGTCCAATTCTCGCACTTGCGGTCCTTTTTCCGCACCTGCGGCTTCGCAGGTGTGGCCAATTCTTCGCACCTATGGACTCCTCCTGCCTATCCTCTTTTTGCACATGCGCCTGGACTTTCGCACCTGCGCCTGCCCATCTGCAGGTGCGGCCACTCCAACAGCTATTTGCTGCAAACTTCCCAAGTTCAAACCTCCGCCAACCATTCGAAATTAATCCCGAGGCCCCAACCAGACATACCAACACATCCCATAACCTCATTCGAACTTAGTCGAGCCTTCGAAACACAAAAAATAATGCAAAAACACCAAAATCACATCAAATTCATGCCTATAAACTTTGAAACTTCTAAATTTCACTAAAGATGACGAAACCATACAAAACACATCCGATTGACCTGAAAATTTGCACACATATCTAAAATGATGCTACAAACATGCTCCAACTTTCGGAATTCCATTCTGACCCCAATAGCCTATTTTCCACCGCCGACTGGAAATCACCAAAAACTAACTTTCGCCAATTGAAGCCTAATTTTACACCGGAAATCAAAACTTCATTCCGAACACACTCCTAAGGCCAAAATGACCTAACGAAACTATTCGAGCCATAAATTCCACATTCCGAGGTCGTTTACTAATAAGTCAACTCCCAGTTGTGTTTTTCAACTATTAAGCCAAGCTAAGAGACCAAGTGCCTAATTTCTCTCCAAAAATTGCTCTGAACCCGAGCCAACCAATCTAACATAACATAATGAAGTTGAACCACTTTTAATGAAGCTGAAACGGGGGAAACATGGGTAAACTCTCGGAACGACCGGCCAGGTCGTTACACATATATTATCATGTTGTCTCATTTATCTGGTGTTTTTTTTAATTTATTTCCTATGCTTATTCATGATAATCATCAATCAAGCACGAGACATTCAATTGTGTTCTGCTGCTTGTGTTTTTTTTCCACTTAATCAGCTGATACTTGTTGCTAAGTTATGTTTATCCCCTACGTTGTTTAAATCAACATCTCCTGGCGATCATTGAATTTTGTTTCTAATACCTATATTATAATGGTATATTTCTTAACTAATTGAACTATTTTCATTCTTATATTATTGTGTTGTGTTCTCTAATTAAGCATGATACTTTCAATTGTGTTATGCTGCTTGTGTTGTTTTTCACTTTTGGTCTTGTATGCATTTTAGCATATAAGAGTATCAACCTTTCAGTTACTGGTCTGTTGGATTTACTGCATTCTTTCTTTTATCTGTTAATGTTCTTGTGCATTAGCTATTTTGATAAATTAGAGTGAGAAGTAGGGTCCCTTTATTTTGAGCTTATGGGGTTGGAGTTGGATGATTCTGCCTTTGGTGCTTTCTTCTGTAGTGAATGCTTTTTTGTATTCCAGTTTGTAATTTGTTGAAGGATTCTTCTATTAGCACGATTGTTATGCTATCCTACAAATTTTCTCTCTGAAACTCAGGAATTTAGTTAGTACTAGTATTACTAGGCAATGATATTAACATCCTAACATAATTGTATCATTGTCTGTCTCTTCATTTTCTCCTCCAACATTAGGCTTACCACTTTTGACAATATTCCATTGTCGCTATTGGACTCACAAAAATCATAATTTATGTATCTTGCCAGACTTGTTGTCACGGCCCTAATTACTAAACCGGCCGTGATGGTGCCTACATGGAACTAGGTTAGCCAACAATCACATACTGACACAATATTTTTTATAATTTCCAAAACGGTTCCAAAATATCACAACATTCTTTCATTTTAAAATGTTCATGACAACAAAAAAAAAAATGAATAAAACAGTTTATACACTACCCCAAAATCTGAAATCAATTGTCATGAGCATCTACGCGTAGCACAAAATAACCCTATTGTCCTAATCCATCAAGACTCGGAGCGAGGAACTAAGTACAAAACAGGAAATGGGAAAAGAGATGTTGTGGATGCTGAACAGGTACCTCGAAGTCCCAACTCCGGCTCCACACGAAGGAAGGAACTTAGCGCTCGATACCAGCACCTGTATCTGCACACAGGGGTGCAGGGAGTAATGTGAGTACACCAACTCAGTAGTAATAAAAATAAATCAAGTATAAGCAGTAAAAAATACATAAGATCAAATCATCAATTCATAATAAGTACAACCTTTCTTTCCAATAGTGTATACAATAAATCAACATGCTTTAAAAGCCAACTTCAGTAATATCCTTTGAAAAGTGTGTTTCCCAACAATTTCAGAAAAATCCCCCAAGAGTTCAGTGTAAAAAAGAAATAAATCATAAATGGCCCCTCGGGAAAATCATCACTCAGGATCAGCCGCTCAGCATACCTCCCAATCACTCATTATCAGCCCCACGGGCAACCTCATTATCACTCATGCCTCCCAATCAATCATCACTCGGCACTCAGCACTTGGCACTCGGCACTCGGCACTCAGTAGGTACCTGCGCTCACTTGGGGTGTTTACAGACTCCGGAGGGGCTCCTTCAGCCCAAGCGCCAATATAAAGCCACCTCGTGGCATCTCATATACTCACAATCAGGCCCTCGACCTCACTCAGTCAGAAACTCTCAGTAAGCCACTCGGGCTATTAGTAAAACGGGGTACTCGACCCAAAACATATTTTACATCTCAAAATAGTGTAAATAAGGGTGAGTTTCGAAAACAGTTAAACATAATATGACTGAGTGTAAATCATAAGTCAACACAATGAGGAAATATGACTAAAGCGCCCAAGGGGTCTAAACAAGTCGGCGCAAGGTCCCAAACATGGCTTACATCCCAAATGTAGCAATAGTTTTAAAACACGATTTAACAAATGATTAAAAGTAAATACGCAACTCAATAGTTTCCACGCCACACTCGTCATCCGGCATGTGCGCCACTCAAAAAGTAGTGAGAAAAATACGAAGTCCGGGGTTTCATACCCTCAGTACAAGATTTACAGTCATTACTTACCTCAAACCGGCCCAAACACTAATATGTGATGGTCTTGCCTCTCGAATCGGCTCCCAACTGCTCCGAATCTAACCAAACCAGATTAATATCATGAATATACACTAAAGGAGCAAAGCCTACTCGAAAACTATCAATTTTAACAAAAATTCCCGAAATTGGCCAAACCTGGCCCTCGGGCCCACGTCTCAGAATTCTATAAAAATCGCATCACAAGACTTCTTATCCTTTCCCGAGTCTACACATATAAAATGCATCAAAATCCGACCAGAATTGACCCCTAAATTCCTTAATTATAAGTCTCAATTTCCCAAGCCCTAAACCCCAATTTATGCCATTAAATTCCACTAATTCCAAGTCTAATGCGTAAAATATCAACATAGAATCGAGTTTTTAGTCCGAGAAACTTACCTCCATAGGAGACCCGCGAATTCCCTCTTCAATATGCTCCCAAAATGCCTCAGTCGGCATGCAAAAGTGATGAAAGTGCCAAAAATTCTCTGAGGGCCGTATATATATAATCTACCCAGCGATTCTCGCGCCTGCGGCCCCATTAGCGCACCCTAACTGGACACCATGTGCCCCAAGAAAGCTACTGAATCTAGCCAGAACTCACACCAAAAATTTTGCGTACAACTTCTTCTCCCTCAAGGTCTGAAGCACAACTCTCAAATGCTGCTCATGATTTTCCCGATATCGGGAATACACCAAGATGTCGTCAATAACCACGATGTCAAGATAAGGCCGAAACACACTGTGCATCAAGTGCATAAAGGCCGCTGGGGCATAGGTCAGCTCGAATGACATAACCAGAAACTCATAATGACCATACCTAGTCCTGAAGGCAGCCTTCAGAATGTCGGGCCCCCGAATCTTCAACTGATGATAGCCCGAACGCAAGTCAATCTTGGTAAATACCCTAGCACCCTGCAAATAATCAAGCAAGTGATCTATACGGGGCAAGGGATACTGGTTCTTCCACGTAACCTTGTTCAACTGTTGATAATCAATACGCATACGCATAGAACCATCCTTCTTCTTCACAAACAACACCGGAGCACCCCAAGGTGACACACTAGGCCGAATGAACCCCCTTATCTAGGAGTTCCTGAAGCTGCTCCTTTAATTCCTTCAACTCCGCTGGTGCCATACGATAAGGTGGAATAGAGATAGGCTGAATTCCTAGCACCAGGTCAATAAGAAAATCAATGTCCCTGTCAGGTGGCATGCCTAGAAGGTCTGCAGGAAACACGTCCGAAGAATCACAGAGCATAGGAACCAAATTAATAGTGGGAGTCTCACCACTGAAATCCCTTACAAAATCCAAATACGATAAACACCCCTTCTCAACCATACACTGAGATTTCAGCTAAGAAATCACCATGCTAAGCACATAATCCGACGAACCTCTCCACTCAACCCTCGAAAATCCTGGCATAACTAAGGTCACGGTCTTAGCGTAACAATCAAGAACAGCATGACACGAAGATAGCCAATCCATGCCCCAAATCACATCAAAATCAACCACACCGAGCAACAACAGGTCTACTCGGGTCTCCAGACCCCCAATAGATATGACACACGATCGACGTACACGGTCAACAATAATAGTATCACCCACCGGAGTTGACACATTAACCGATACAACTAGAGATGCATGGGACATATCCAGATAATGGGAAAAATATGAAGAAACATAGGAATACGTAGAACCTGGGTCAAATATAGTCAAAGCATCTCGGAGACAGACTGAGACAATACCTGTGATCACTGCATTGGAGGCCATAGCATCTGGCCTGGCTGGAAGTGCTTAGATATGATCCTGGCCTTCACATGCACGACCTCCCCCTCTAGGGCAGCCCCTGGTGGTCTGGCCCCCACCCCTAGCTGTCAGGGCGGGTGGTGAAGTAACTAGAGCTGAAGTCGAGGGCTGTCCACTCTGCTGAAAAGAACCACCAAAACGACGGGGACACTGTCTCCATATGTGCCAAAACTCTCCGCACCCAAACCAACTCCCTGGAGCTAGAGACAGGGGCTGAAAGAAACCCCTGGAACCAGAATGGCCACTAGAAGAATCATGCATAGAGGAACCCTAAACTGGTGGTGCTCGAGCTGCACTCTGGGCTGGAAGGGCACCGAATGAAGAACGACCCGTCTGAGAATTGTGGGAACCATGCCCCGAAGATGCATCACTATAGGCTGGGCGGACTGTCTAAGGAGTCTTGAATGAACGGCCTCTACCATGCTAAAATTGCCCCCTGGAAGGAGCACCATTAGAACCACTAGATCCACGAGGCCTCTTGGCCTCCCTCTCCTCTCGCTCCTGGCAGTGAACCGACTCAATATCTCGAGCAATATCAACAACCTGCTCGAAGGTAGCACCTGACATCCTCTGCCGAGTCATCAAAAGGCGAAGTTGATAAGTGAGACCATCCAAGAACCTCCTAATCCTCTACCTATCAGTAGGGACCAACCCGGAGGCATGACGATCCAACTCTGAAAACTGCATCTCATACTGCATCACTGATAGCTCCCCCTGACGCAGCTGCTCAAACTACCTGCGCTACTCCTCCCTGTGAGACTGGGGTACATACTTCTCCAAGAAGATAGTGGAGAACTGCTTTCAGGTGATGGGTGCTGCACCAACAGGCCTACGTCTCTCGAAGGACTCCCACCAAGTAAAAGAAGCCCCAGAAAACTGAAATGTAGCAAACGAGACCCCACTGGTCTCTAGAATCCCAGTAGTACGAAGATCCTCTTACACTTATCAAGAAAACCTTGGGCATCCTCGCCTTTAGCGCCACTGAATGTCGGAGGCTAAAGTCTACTAAATCTCTTCAGCCTACGTTGCTCATCATCTGGCATAGCTGGAACCACTAAGTCTCGAACTGGAGCAACCTGCTGGGCTGGAATTGCTCCCGGTGTCTGAAGGCCCTGAGTGACCTGCTCAGATGTCCAGACTGCTGGAGTCTGAGTGCCTCCCCCGGCCTGAGAGGTAGCAGCAGTAGAAGATACAACAACTGCCTGGGAAAGGCTAGTAGACACTGTCAAAATATGATCCAAGGTCTCCTTAAGACCCGGAATAACAATAGGCACCGTCGGTGCCTGAGCCTGTCCCGCTGGAGTATCTGCGGCGGGAACCTGATCCTGAATGGTAGGTAAACCCTGTGGTGCTACCCCGACTGCTGCACAGGCTGGTCCCCTACCTCTACCACGGCCTCGACCTCTCGCTTGTCTAGTTGGTGCCTGGTCATGATCAGTAGCGCGAGTCCTCACCATCTATGGGAGAATGAAACAACAGAAGTTTAGATTTGCAGAATCAACAAAATGGCACGACAGAATTAAAGAAAATGAGATTTTTCCTAAGGGTTCTACAGCCTCTCGAAGATAAGCATAGATGTCTTTGTAGTGATCCGCAAGACTCTACTAAACATGCTCATGACCGTTGAGTCATATGTAACCTAGGCTCTGATACCAACTTGTCACGACCCCAAATACTAAACCGGCTGTGATGGCGCCTAACATGGAACTAGGCTAGCCAACAATCACATACTGACACAATATTTTTCATAATATCCAAAATGGTTCCAAAATATCACAAAATTCTTTTGTTTTAAGCAGTTCATAACAACAACAAAAAAATGAATAAAACAGTTTATACACTACCCCAAAACCTGGAGTCGACCGTCATGAGCATCTACGAGTAGTACAAAATAACCCTACTGTCCTAATACATCAAGACTCGGAGCAAGGATCTAAGCACAAAACAAGAAATGGGAAAAGAGATGTTGTAGATACTGAACAGCTACCTCAAAGTCCCAACTCCGGCTCCACTCAAAGGAAGGAAACTAGAGCTCGGTACCAGCACATGTATCTGCACAAACGGGTGCAGGAAGTAATGTGAGTACGCCAACTCAGTAGTAATGAAAATAAATCAAATCTAGCAGTAAGAAGCACATAAGATCAAATCATCAATTCAAATAAGTACAAGTTTTCTTTCCAATAGTGTATACAATAAATCAACATGCTTTAAAATCCAACTTCAGTAAAATCCTTTGAAAATTGTGTTTCCCAACAATTTCAGAAAAATTCCCCAAGATTTTAGTGTAAAAATGAAATAAATCATAAATGGCACCTCGGGCAAATCATCACTCAAAATCAGCCGCTCAACATACCTCACAATAACTCAGTATCAGCCCCTGGGGAAACCTCACTGTCACTCATGCCTCCTAATCACTTGTCACTCAGCACTTGGCACTCGGCACTCGCACTCAGTAGGTACTTGCGCTCACAGGGGCTGTGTACAGACTCCGGAGGGGCTCCTTCATCCCAAGCGCCAATATCAAGCCNACAATTTCAGAAAAATTCCCCAAGATTTTAGTGTAAAAATGAAATAAATCATAAATGGCACCTCGGGCAAATCATCACTCAAAATCAGCCGCTCAATATACCTCACAATCACTCAGTATCAGCCCCTCGGGCAACCACACTGTCACTCATGCCTCCTAATCACTTGTCACTCAGCACTTCGCACTCGGCACTCGCACTCAGTAGGTACTTGCGCTCACAGGGGCTGTGTATAGACTCCGGAGGGGCCCCTTCATCCCAAGCGCCAATATCAAGCAACCTCGTGGCATCTCATATCATCACAATCAGGCCCTCGGCCTCAATCAGTCAGAAACTCTTAGTAAGCAACTCGGGCTATCAGTAAAATGGGGTACTCGACCCAAAACATCATTTTATATTGCAAAATAGTGTAAATAAGGATGATTTTCGAAAACAGTTAAACATAATATGACTGAGTATAAATCATAAGTCAACACAGTGAGGAAATAGCAGTAAAAGCCCCCAAGGGGTCCAAACAAGTCGGCGCAAGGCCCCAAACATGGGTTACAACCCAAATGTAGCAATAGTTTTAAAACACGATTTAACATATGATTAAAAGTAAATACGCAACTCAATACTGCTCTTGCCTCTGGAATCGTCTCTCAACGTCTCCGAATCAAACCAAATCAGATTAACATCATCAATATACGCTAAAGGAGCAAAGCCTACTCGAAAACTATCAATTTTAACCAAAATTACCGAAATTGGCTAAATCCGGCCCTCGGGCCCACATCTCGAAGTTCTATAAAAATCGCATCACAAGAATCCTTATCCTTTCCTGAGTCTACACATATAAAATGCATCAAAATCTGACCACAATTGACCCCTAAATTCCTTAATTATAAGTCTCAATTTCCCAAGCCCTAAACCCCAATTTATGCCATTAAATTCCACTAATTCCAAGTCTAATGCGTAAAATATCAACATAGAATCGAGTTTTTAGTCCGAGAAACTTACCTCCATAGGAGACCCGCGAATTCCCTCTTCAATATGCTCCCAAAATGCCTCAGTCGGCATGCAAAAGTGATGAAAGTGCCAAAAATTCTCTGAGGGCCGTATATATATAATCTACCCAGCGATTCTCGCGCCTGCGGCCCCATTAGCGCACCCTAACTGGACACCATGTGCCCCAAGAAAGATACTGAATCTAGCCAGAACTCACACCAAAAATTTTGCATACAACTTCTTCTCCCTCAAGGTCTGAAGCACAACTCTCAAATGCTGCTCATAATTTTCCCGATATCGGGAATACACCAAGATGTCGTCAATAACCACGATGTCAAGATAAGGCTGAAACACACTGTGCATCAAGTGCATAAAGGCTGCTGGGGCATAGGTCAGCTCGAATGACATAACCAGAAACTCATAATGACCATACCTAGTCCTGAAGGCAGTCTTCAGAATGTCGGGCCCCCGAATCTTCAACTGATGATAGCCCGAACGCAAGTCAATCTTGGTAAATACCCTGGCACCCTGCAACTAATCAAGCAAGTGATCTATACGGGGCAAGGGATACTGGTTCTTCCACGTAACCTTGTTCAACTGTCGATAATCAATACGCATACGCATAGAACCATCCTTCTTCTTCACAAACAACACCGGAGCACCCCAAGGTGACACACTAGGCCGAATGAACCCCCTTATCTAGGAGTTCCTGAAGCTGCTCCTTTAATTCCTTCAACTCCACTGGTGCCATACGATAAGGTGGAATAGAGATAGGCTGAATTCCTAGCACCAGGTCAATAAGAAAATCAATGTCCCTGTCAGGTGGCATGCCTGGAAGGTCTGCAGGAAACACGTCCGAAGAATCACAGAGCATAGGAACCAAATTAATAGTGGGAGTCTCACCACTGAAATTCCTCACAAAATCCAAATACGATAAACACCCCTTCTCAACCATACACTGAGCTTTCAGCTAAGAAATCACCATGCTAGGCACATACTCCGACGAACCTCTCCACTCAACCCTCGAAAATCTTGGCATAACTAAGGTCACGATCTTAGTGTAACAATCAAGAACAGCATGACACGAAGATAGCCAATCCATGCCCCAAATCACATCAAAATCAACCACACCGAGCAACAACAGGTCTACTCGGGTCTCCAGACCCCCAATAGATATCACACACGATCGACGTACACGGTCAACAATAATAGTATCACCCACCGGAGTTGACCCATTAACCGATACAACTAGAGATGCACGGGACATATCCAGATAATGGGCAAAATATGAAGAAACATAGGAATACGTAGAACCAGGGTCAAATAAAGTCAAAGCATCTCGGAGAAAGACTGAGACAATACCTGTGATCACTGCATTGGAGGCCATAGCATCTGGCCTGGCTGGAAGTGCATAGATATGATCCTGGTCTTCACATGCACGACCTCCCCCTCTAGGGCGGCCCCTGGTGGTCTGGCCCCCACCCCTAGCTGTCTGGGCGGGTGGTGAAGTAACTAGAGCCGAAGTCGAGGGCTGGCCACTCTGCTGAAAAGAACCACCAAAACGACGGGGACACTGTCTCCACATGTGCCAAAACTCTTCGCACTCAAACCAACTCCCTGGAGCTAGAGACGGGGGCTGAAAGAAACCCCTGGAACCAGAATGGCCACTAGAAGAATCATGCATAGAGGAACCCTAAACTGGTGGTGCTCGAGCTGCACTCTGGGCTGGAAGGGCACCGAATGAAGAACGACCCGTCTGAGAATTGTGGGGACCATGCCCCGAAGATGCATCACTATAGGCTGGGCGGACTGGCTAAGGAGTCCTGAATGAACGGCCTCTACCATGCTAAAATTGCCCTCTGGAAGGAGCACCATTAGAACCACTGGATCCACGAGGCCTCTTGGCCTCCCTCTCCTCTCGCTCCTGGCAGTGAACCGACTCAATATCTCGAGCAATATCAACAACCTGCTCGAAGGTAGCACCTGATATCCTCTGTCGAGTCATCAAAAGGCGAAGCTGATAAGTGAGACCATCCACGAACCTCCTAATCCTCTACCTATCAGTAGGGACCAACCCGGAGGCATGACGATCCAACTCTGAAAACTGCATCTCATACTGCATCACTGATAGCTCCCCCTGACGCAGCTGCTCAAACTACCTGCGCTACTCCTCCCTGTGAGACTGGGGTACATACTTCTCCAAGAAGATAGTGGAGAATTGCTTTCAGGTGATGGGTGCTGCACCAACAGGCCTACGCCTCTCGAAGGACTCCCACCAAGTAAAAGAAGCCCCAGAAAACTGAAATGTAGCAAACGAGACCCCACTGGTCTCTAGAATCCCAGTAGTACGAAGAATCCTCTTACACTTATCAAGAAAACCTTGGGCATCCTCGCCCTTAGCGCCACTGAATGTCGGAGGCTAAAGTCTACTAAATCTCTTCAGCCTACGTTGCTCATCATATGGCATAGCTGGAACCACGAAGTCTCGAACTGGAGCAACCTGCTGGGCTGGAATTGCTCCCGGTGTCTGAAGGCCCTGAGTGACCTGCTCAGGTGTCCAGGCAGCTGGAGTCTGAGTGCCTCCCCCGGCCTGAGAGGTAGCAGCAGTAGAAGATACAGCAACTGCCTGGGAAAGGCTAGTAGACACTGTCAAAATATGATCCAAGGTCTCCTTAAGACCCGGAATAACAATAGGCACCGTCGGTGCCTGAGCCTGTCTCGCTGGAGTATCTGCGGCGGGAACCTGATCCTGAATGGTAGGTAAACCCTGTGGTGCTACCCCGACTACTGCACAGGCTGGTCCCCTACCTCTACCACGGCCTCGACCGCGGCCTCGACCTCTCGCTGGTCTAGTTGGTGCCTGGTCATGATCGGTAGCGCGAGTCCTCACCATCTATGGGAGAATGAAACAACAGAAGTTTAGATTTGCAGAATCAACAAAATGGCACGACAGAATTAAAGAAAATGAGATTTTTCCTAAGGGTTCTACAGCCTCTCGAAGATAAGTACAGATGTCTCTGTAGTGATCCGCAAGACTCTACTAAACATGCTCATGACCGTTGAGTCATAAGTAACCTAGGCTCCGATACCAACTTGTCACGACTCCAAATACTAAACCGGCTGTGATGGCGCCTAACATGGAACTAGGCTAGCCAAAAATCACATACTGACACAATATTTTTCATAATATNACCTCGTGGCATCTCATATCATCACAATCAGGCCCTCGGCCTCAATCAGTCAGAAACTCTTAGTAAGCAACTCGGGCTATCAGTAAAATGGGGTACTCGACCCAAAACATCATTTTATATTGCAAAATAGTGTAAATAAGGATGATTTTCGAAAACAGTTAAACATAATATGACTGAGTATAAATCATAAGTCAACACAGTGAGGAAATAGCAGTAAAAGCCCCCAAGGGGTCCAAACAAGTCGGCGCAAGGCCCCAAACATGGGTTACAACCCAAATGTAGCAATAGTTTTAAAACACGATTTAACATATGATTAAAAGTAAATACGCAACTCAATACTGCTCTTGCCTCTGGAATCGTCTCTCAACTGCTCCGAATCTAACCAAATCAGATTAACATCATCAATATACGCTAAAGGAGCAAAGCCTACTCGAAAACTATCAATTTTAACCAAAATTACCGAAATTGGCCAAACCCGGCCCTCGGGCCCACATCTTGAAGTTCTATAAAAATCGCATCACAAGAATCCTTATCCTTTCCTGAGTCTACACATATAAAATGCATCAAAATCTGACCACAATTGACCCCTAAATTCCTTAATTATAAGTCTCAATTTCCCAAGCCCTAAACCCCAATTTATGGCATTAAATTTCATTAATTCCAAGTCTAATCCGTCAAATATCAGCATAGAATCGAGTTTTTAGTCCGAGAAACTTACCTCCATAGAAGACCCTCGAATTCCCTCTTCAATATGCTCCCAAACTGCCAAGGCATGCATGCAAAAGTGATGAAAGTGCCAAAAATTCGCTAAGGGTCCTATATATATAATATGCCCAGCGATTCCCACGCCTGCGGCCCCATTAGTGCACCTGCGGACCTGCACCTGCGGTCCCAGGCACGCACCTGTGCATCCGACTTAAGTCTCGACTTCCGCACCTGCGGACCTCTTCTCGCACCTGCTGGCTCGCAGGTGCGACCAGGCATCTGCACCTACGCTCCTAGGAGAGGTGTCACTCTTCTGTACCTGCGCAAGGTCTTCGCACCTGCGGACCTCGCGCCTGCGGTCTTCCTTCCGCAGGTGCGACCACACCAGCAGTGGTGCACCAGCAGCAATTTTGCTGCAACTTTCCAAGTCCAAACCTCCGTTAACCATCCGAACATAATCTCGAGCCCCTCGGGACCCCAACAAAATATACCAACACATCATAAATCATCACCCAAACTTATTCGAACCCTCGGGACACTCAAAATAACATCGAAACACAAATTCGACTCAAGATTCAAGCCTAAGAAATCCTAAATCTTCCGAAAATCACCAACGATGCCGAAACCAACCAAAACATATCCGAATGACCTGAAAATTTGCACACACGTCCGAAATGGCATTACGAACCTGTTCCAACTTCCGGAATTCCATTCCGACCTTGCTAGCCTGTTATACACTACCGACTAGAAATTGCCAAAAAATAACTTTCGCCAATTCAAGCCTAATTCTACATCGGACCTCAAAACCATATTTCGAACACACTTCTAAGTCCCAAATCACCTAACGAAGCTATCTGAGCCATAAAATCTGCATTCCGAGATTGTTTACCAATAAGTCAACTCCCAGTTGACTGTTCCAACTATTAGGCCAATTTAAGAGACTATTTGTCTCAATTCTGGCCACGACCACTCCTAACCCGAACCAACCGACTCAACACGACATTAGGCTAAACAACACACGATAAAGCAGAAACAGGGGAAACGGGGCTAATCTCACGGAACGACCGGCCGGGTTATTACACTTGTAGAGTAAATGACCAAGGCAGTTCTCATGATTGCTTTAAAATTGTTCATTGTGTTTGCATTCTTAATCCTCAGTTGATGTCAGTGTTCTTGGCTTCATAAACTTGTATTTATATTTATCTTTGGTCTGAGCATAATCCATTTTGCAAATCTCACTTTATACTCTTTTGTAGGTGGAGTAGATGAAGAGATAGAAGACGGAGGCAGTGATGAAGATCTAGACCTTACTTGAATTTTGAATTTTTAATTGTTGATTGTTGTAGATGCATGTGGTGGTTTCTAGAAATGTTTGTTATCAAAACATTTTAAAACTTTTGATCTTGAAATATCAAATGTATGTTATTGGTTTCATCACTCTCTATGGATTTATTATTAGCTTGTCGATTTTTTTATTTATATAAATTTTAGTGTTTATAGTTAATTGTATATATATGTAAATCTTTATTTACAACGGGGGCACTATTTTCAATTCAATTAAATCGTTACAACTAAATAAACTGTTGCCATAGGACCTGCAAACCATTCCAAAATAATATAAAAACTGTTACAATAAGTAGTTAAACTCTTTCCATAGGACCCGCAAACCGTTCCAAAATAATCTAAAAACCGTTGCAAAAGGATTTGCAATATGTTCAAAATAATCTAAAAATTGTTGCAATATGTTATAGAACCGTCACCATAGCACCTGCAAACCGTTCAAAAATAATCTAAAACCGTTACAATAGGTAGTTCAACTGTTGCAATATCTGAAAGAAATCGTTGCCATTTGTGTAATACCCGTCACAGTTTAATAGTTATAGTAACAGTTATTGACCGTTGCATTTAACATTATGGTAACGGTTATTAACCGTTGCAGTTGATAAGAATAATCGTTCCCACAGTAAGAGGGAAAACTGTTGCGATAGACTGTACTATAGCAACGATTATCGAAATCATTCCAAAAACCGTTCCATAAGCTCTATAGGCACGACACCTTGTGGAACGGGCGTTGAACCGTTGCAATATACCTATGGCACCGATTTACTTACCTATTGGAACGGTTTTCCATGCTAGCCATAGGTGAATTTTCGAATAGTGTCCCCTTTCGTTGTTTCGCTCTCCATGTTGAATCCGTTTAGGACACGGGAGGCGGGTACGATATGGTCAAGCAATCCTAGTTGCTCTACCACCCTCGACCTAATTATATTGGTCGAGCTACTTGGACCCACGAACACATGTTTAACCTGAAATTTATTCAAAAGAACAGAAATTACTAGTGAGTCATTATGAGGTTGAGACAAGGTCTCAATGTCCTTATCGCTGAATGAAAGAGCATCTTCAGGTATGTAGCTCCGAGTTTGCTTTTCCCTGGTGATGGATACTTTTGTTTGCTTGAAAACGGGTCCTTGAGGGATGTCGACTCCTCTAATAATCATGTGGATAATGTGCTATGGTTCTTCTGTTTCATTTTTCCTATTCACCTCTCTTTCCCGAAAATAGTTTTTAGCTCGGTCGCTGAGAAACTCTCGAAGGTGCCCTTTGCTAATCAGTCGGGCTACCTCTTCTCAAAGTTGTCAGTAATCCTCGGTCCTATGGCCGTGGGTACCGTGATATTCACATATCAAGTTAGGGTTCCTTTGTGAATGATCTGATAGTACGGGCCTTGGCCACCTGGTGTCTTTGATTTTACCTATGGCCGATACGATTTTTGAAACATCATTGTTGAAGTTGTACTCAGATAGCCTGGGTGCCTCTACCGGTCCTGTGTGCCTGTCGAACCTTGCTTTGTTCAAGAGTCCCCGAGGATTCTGGCCTCAATCCATCCTTTGGTCACTTCGAGGTATGTTATGCCTTGCGATATTTCTCCGAGTTTCTATATATGGTTGATACCTTTCTTTTATTGGCCTCGACTCTCTTTCTGGGAACCTCAATTCCTTTGCTAAGAGCCTGCTGGGATACACCGAGCCCAAGGGGGCTTCCAATTGGTTATCCTCGACTCTGTTCTTTGAGTGATACCTATTTTGTACATCTGTGCAAACTACGACGTGATACTCGATTAAGTTTTTCTTCAACTTCTTCGAAGCTATCGAGCTTCGTTCATTCAAGCCCTGAGTGAAGGCTTGTACCGCCCAATCATCGGCGACCTGTGGTAATTCCATCCGTTCCAATTGGAAGCGGGATACGAACTCCCTTAACATCTCATTCTCTATTTGTTTGATTTTGAAGACGTCAGACTTCCTCGTAATGACCTTGATGGCACCAGCATGTGCCTTCACTAAATAGTCTGCCATCATGGAAAAAGAATCTATCGAGTTCGGGGGTAGGTTATGATACCACATCATGGCCCCTTTGGAAAGTGTTTCTCCAAATTTTTTCAATATAACGGATTCAATCTCGTCATCTTTTAGGTAATTACCTTTCACAGAACAAGTGTAAGAATTAATGTGCTCATTGGGGTCCGAGGTCCCATTGTACTTCGGAAGATCGGGCATTCTGAATTTCTTCGGGATGGGCTTCAGAGCCGCACTTGATGGGAATGGATTTTGCACGAACGTTTTCGAATCTACACCTTTCAAAATCCGGGGTGCGCCTAGGATCTGATCGACCCTCGAGTTATAGGTCTCCACCTTTTTGTCATTAGCTTCTATCTTCTTTTCGCCTGATTCAATCCTCTTTGTGAGGTCCTCGAGCATCTTCATAATAGCAGGGTCAGCTGCTGACCCATTATTGCTCGACCTTTCTGGTGCCTGTTCGACTCGAGGAGCAGCTTCTGGTGGTGCTGTTCTTGGAGTTCTCTGATGGCTTTGTAGCTGAGCAACAACCACCTGTTCTGCTAGCAACATCTCAAAAATGCCATGAAGGCTAACTTCCCTTTCCTTTTGAGCAGGGGCTCCCTGTGCTTCACGCTGATCTCCTTCGCACACACTTCCGTCTGTATGAGAGCTTACATCGACATGTTGAGCGTTGAGTGAGCCTTCGTCGATGGGGATTTGCACTGGTGCCCCTTCAGGATTTTGCGGTGGTACACTGGCACGTGAAGTAGTTGCGTTGTTCTCTCCATGATCCTCAAGACCATTGTTTTCATGCGCATTCACTGAGTTAGACATTTTCTGATGTGAAATTGAAGATTCTTGGACAAGAAAAAGTGTAAAGAGTAACTTGTGTTTTTAGAAAACCAGCACTAAAACAATCACTATTATTTTTAGCCCCATGGTGGGAGCCAAACTATTTACCTTGAAAATGGTAATTACAATTATATTTGATTTTGTGGTTCTAAAAATATGTGATCTATTTTAATAGAAGTTGTTTAGGCAATAGATGCTAAGATAAAGGTAAGAAAATGAGATAAGAGCGAAGGATAATGAGATTGTGCAAATCGAGCAGTTGAGAGACGGGGTCTCGAGCTTGGTCGAAATAGGCCTCGGAGTCGAGATCGAGAGCTTGACAGAGGGCGGTCAGAGAGGATACAACAATATTGAAGGCCTCAAGACTGGAATCTATATGATCAATAATGAGCAATAAATGAAGAACAATTAATGAATACAATAAATAAAAGGCAATAAATAATTAAATGGAACAATTGTAGGGAATGTTTGAGTTAGAGAGCAGGGAATGTTCTTGTTCTTGTATTGAATATCATGTGTGTTACAAAATGACAAGGGTCCCCTTTATATAAGAGGGGGAATCCCAACATAGTATTTGCGGAATTATTACCAAGATAGACGGCTGGTACAAGCATTTAATGCCACGGTACGGGCTTGTACTATTTTTCCTACTTGGTCAGCTTTAACAACGTGCCTTTTGGGGATTTCTCGATTTTCCATGATGGTCTTCGATTTACACCACCTCGAGGCCGAGTGTGGAGAGTCCTCGACATGCCTCCTTGATATAAAAACTTGAAGCAGTTCGAGCCTTCTGAAGACGGGCTATGAAGCGCCGTATGATCATAAAATCGGGCTCTCTGATTTTAGCCATATACACTACGCAAGTCATAAAACAGTAAAAGCATATATAGAAAGTCTTAAATAGGGGAAACAGCGATCTAGAAAGTAAAACGACCGGTCGGGTTGTTACAAAATATTAAATTCATGTCTTTAATCCCAACTTTAATTTCACAAACAATATCATCCCAAAACATTATGTTTTTCTTTAAGAATTACATTAATTCATCCATATCAAGAACAAGATGTCAATTGGTTTATGTACACATTGTTTCTAGATTTTTCTTTCTTTCTCTTATTTTTTCTTCTTTTTTATAATTCTCGCTAGTGGTGCATTTCTTACAACAAAATTGCACCTTTCTTTTTTTCATTGGTTCCACTAAAAAACTACCCAAGTTCCCTCCATAATTATTCTACCGCTCATTTTATAACTCAAGTGTTTTAAGAGGTAAAATGATCAAAACGATGTTAATTAAGAAAAAAAAGAGAATGAGCTTATAATGTGGGTGTCAAATAAGAGTCTATAGGCTCAAACATGCTAACTAGGGATAATTTTTATTTTTGATAATCATTAAGCTCAAAATGATCAAAGAAACCCTAATATTTTTCAAAATCGAGCATCACCTAAAATTTTACTTTAACTCACATACCCGGCAAGTTCAATACTCAAATGCAACAACATGGACTGCACAAAAATATCACGTCACACATGGCACATGACTCACAAATCTAAAATCAAAGCATACATTCATGGCACTACAAGATATTAAGCATTAAACACAAACTGAACACAAGTGAAGAAAATGAGAGATTGGCTTCACAAAACATGCTATCCAATCAATCAAGGCATCATAAGAAATTTCAAAATAAAAGAAATATAATGCACATGACAAATCCTAAATATACTACTATCAAACAAGTCAAAGGCACCTAGGAATCTCATCTTTCTTCCTCCATTTATTTTCCTACGTCCTACTCCAAAAAAAAAAAGTACCCGGTTCAAACTACATCGCATGAAAAATCAAGGCACAAAGAAAAATCATGTGGAATTATTACTATCTAAGAAAATAAAAAAAACATATGTCTCAATTTTTCTATTTTCTTAATTTTTTTGTTTTGACTTTAATCCCTCAAGACCGCTATCTAGGAGATCCAACTTCGGATAAAGTCCAATGTGTTTCCGATTTTTTTGGTGTTACATATTTAAAGAAAATAAATAACAAGAAATTGAAGCTACTAAAACTACTATTAAAATAGTACATTGCTACTAAACAAAAAATAAGAAGCTAAGATCAAAATAAGAAGTAAATATTTTTACTAACATACTAAAATTAATTATCTAGAAGAATTCTCCTACCCCAAACTTAAAAAGTGTATAATTCAAAAATAAATAAATAAATAACAAGGGTTGATAAGAAACTCCCGGAAAGGCCAAAGGTTGAATCAATAGTAGCTCATAGGATACTCAGATTTCTCACATGCATTGTCCTTTGTGCAAGCACCCCACATGCAATGATACGACTGGTCGTTTTGTGTATTTGAGCTTAATTTATCTTTTTGAAGCTTCCAGTATGTGTATTTATTGTTATGTGACTTGCGGGGAGGGTCGGTTTGGTTTCGAGGAGATTTTCCATTGATTTGGAGCAATTAGTTCCTAGTTTGGAAGTTTAAGTTGGAAGTGTTAACCAAGATTTATTTTTATGGAAAATGACCCTGGAACAGTGTTTTAATGGTCCCAATAGATTCGTATGGTAGTTTTGCACTCATGCATATGCCTGAAATTGGATTTGGAGGTTCCTAGGATGAATTGGCTCTTTTTACCAAAAGTTGATAAGTTGAATGTTTTAACTTTTTTTAAGTTTGACCATAGGTTGACTTTGTGGTTATCGGGTTTGGATTTTGGTTTCGGGACTTGAAATAGTTCCATTTTTTCATTTGGAACTTATGTTCAAATTTTGGTGTCATTCCCAGTTGGTTTGATAGGAATCATACACTAGTTTGTGATTTTAGTAATTCTTGAGTTTCATTGTGAATTCGATGCATTTTAGTGTTTGATTTGTAGTCTCATATGTTATTTTGGTGTTTTAGCTCACGATCAAGTTCATATGATTTATATAGACTTGTGTGGATGTTTGGTGTAGAGCACGGGGGCTCGGGTGAGTTTCGAACATGTTTTGGACTTGTTTCAGTGTTGTTGGTTTTGCCATTGCTGGAAGTCTTGCAAATGCAAGAACTCCTTCGCATCCATGAACCATGCATTTTATATGTACCTGTTGCAATTGCAGAAGTGGTCTAGTGGTGACAGGTATCGCATTTGCGAGCGTAGCTCGCAATTGCGAAGGTATGTCAAGGCAGGGGCTGGTCGCATTTGAGATCACTTAGTCGCTTTTGCGACCCTTGATGGCTTCACAATTGTGACTTTAGTTGGGCTGGGAAGACTACGCATTTGCGATCCTTTGGTCGCGTTTGCAAACCTCTAGTCACAAATGCGACATCTACAATTAGTTTTTTTGTCAGGATTTCGAGACTTATGCTCATTATTTCATATTTTGAGATTGGGAGCTTAGTTTCAGGCGATTTTTGAGGCATTTTCACCCACTTGTATTAGGTAAGTGTTTTTTCTACTCAGATTTGATTATTTTTAATTGATTTCATCTTTAATTTAGCATTTAAATGATAAATCCATGTGTGAAATTTGGGATTTTTGACAAAACTGTTCTAAAAATAAAAATTTGAGATTTGAGAATTGAATTGGACGCGATTGAAAACTAATAATACATTTGGACTCGTGAGGTTATGGGTAATCGAGATCTACCCTCGTCTTGAAACGTGCCGCTGCGGGTTCGGGGTTTCTTTTTGTTGACTTATTAGGAATTAGGTAATAATTGCAATATTATAAATTGAAATTGATTTCTTTTGCATTGTTTGATATTATTAGGTTGTTTTTAGCTAGATTTTACCTGGACGCGGGTGAATTTTAATGGGAAGGAATTTTTAGAGTATTAATTTGGCCTAATTGAGGTAAGTATATTTCCTAACCTTGTGTGGAAGATTTACCCCTTAAGATTGTGTCTAATTGCATATTTTGTGTTATGTGAAACAATGTGTACACGAGGTGAATGGTGTATAAACAGGAGAAAATGTGGTTTATGACCGAATTAGACCTTAGGCTATTAAAATGCCTTGAATTGCAGTTGTTTGCTGTAAAAACATGTTGTATTGTTGAATACTCCCGGCTCTATTATGTTATTGTCATATTTTTGTGCACGTTATTGTTAAGCCATGAGCTTATATCTTGGTGTGACTTTGGGTATTATTGTAATTGTAATATTATGGAACATGTGGACATGTTATGTGGGTTGATAGTTGTTGTGTAGAGTAAGGGTGGCGAGATGCGCATGCATCGGCATAAGGGAAGCATTTAATTATGATGTGTATGCGGCAAGATAATGGTGGCTATATATGCATGCAACGACATAAAGGAGACATTCTATTGTTTAAGTGCATATCGCGACATAAGGGTGGCAGGTAGATGACGTCCTAGAGGGGAAGGCATGGCATATTGTTATGCTTTCCTTGGTAGGATTGAGGCAGTTGTGTCAGATACTAGGTATTGTTTAGTCACTATTGGGGGCTATGATACTAGGGTTGACCTTCTGTTACTTAATGTAGTGGATTTTGATGTGATTTTGGTCATGGATTGGTTGTCACTATATCACGCTATTCTTGATTCTCATGCTAAGACTGTGACGTTGGCTATGCCGGGGTTGCCGGGGTCGTAGTGGAAAGGTTCATTGGGTCATTTTCCTAGTAGAATGATGTATTTTTTGAAGGCTCAACATATGGTTGAGAAGGGGTGCTTGGCATACTTAGCCTTTGTGAGGGATGTGAGTTCTTATACTCCTATCGTTAAGTCTGCTCCGGCAGCGAGGGAGTTTCCAGATATGTTTCCAGCAGACCTAACGTGTATACCGCGAGATAAGGATATTGATTTTGGTATTGAATTGGTGCCAGACGGCCATCCCATATCTATTCAATCGTATCATATGACTCTAGCTGAGTTGAAGGAATTAAAGGAACAAATTCGGGATTTGGTTGATAAAGGTTTCAACAAGCCTAGTGTGTCACCTTAGGGTGCTCTAGTTCGATTTATGAAGAAGAAGGAAGACACTCTATAAGGATTTGCATTGACAACATGCAGTTGAACAAGGTTACTATCAAGAAAAAGTAAATAATACGGGGTATTGATGATTTATTTGATCAACTTCAGGCTGTCAGGGTATTCTCAAAAATTGACCTGAGATTGGGATACCATCAATTGTAGATCAAGCTTCAAATTCTGAAGACGGCCTTCAGGACCCGTGCCACGCCCTGAAAGGAGCGCGACCAACACTCAACCGAGTGAACCCGGTCGAGCAATCCTATTAGCTTTCCTTCCACCCAAACTCATCCATGACTAAAGAGGAGATGTACTCCATTAATTAAACTTTGAAAAGATTTCATTAGCAACTCCCATTTCATTTCCATTAGGATCTTCATTTATAATTTCCAAATTATTACAAGTTTATTGATATAATGAAAAACATGTTTACCAAATACCAACATTTCTAGTTCAATTCACAACATCAAATACCACCCAAAACATGTCTACGGAGCATCTACGTACAACAGAAGTGACAAATGGAAGTGATGGCGACAATGCCCTAGATATACCTCATAGTACAAGATACAACGTAAGATGACATAAAGCCCGGAATAGAGTAGGGCTCACCAAAACCTACTAAAAAGAGAGTGACTGCTAAAGAGGACCAAAGTTGTCCGGTGATGAACCACTTGCATCTATTGAAGATGCAGTGTCCCCGAAAAAAGAGACGTTAGTACGTATGGGATATGTCACGACCCCAAATCCTAAACCGGCCGCGATGGCGCCTATCGTGGAACTAGGCTAGCCAACAATCACATAATTACAGTTTCTCTCTAAAATCCCAACCATTTTTCAACATTTCATGAAGTATATAAAAATTACTGAATTCATTAGGTAAAATAAACAGCTAAATAGTCTAAATCATTCCCATAACCTGGAGTCAACATGTGATGAGCATCTAGAAATATACAAACAAATCTACTATTATAATACAAAACCTCCGAACGAATAGCTAGATACAACAAAAGAAGGGAAAACAGAGATGCTGCGGACGATGAACAACTACCTCTATATCCCAAACTCTGACTCTGCACGAAATAGATGGCTAATGCTCAATATCAGTGCATGTATCTGCATACAGGGGTGCAGGGAGTAATGTGAGTACGCCAACTCAGTAGTAATGAAAATAAATCAAGTCTAAGTGGCAATAAACACATAAAAATCAATATCATCAGTNCCCCCAAAGGGTCTAAACAAGTCGGCAAGAGGCCACAAACATGGCTTTTAGCCCAAATATAGCAATAGTCTTTAGAACACAATTTAACATATGATTTAGAGTAAAATATGCAACTCAATAGTTGCCGTGGAGAGGAACAAGTCCAATCAAAAAATAAGTGTGCGCCACATACTCGTCATCCGACATGTGCGCCCTTCTAAAAATAATGAGAAATATGGAATCCGGGATTTCATACCCTCAGGACAAGATTTATAGCCATTACTTACATCTACCGGGCCACAATACTAATCCGCGATGCTATTTCCCCTCAAATTGACTCCCGATTGCTCCGAATCAAACGAAAACCAGAATAACATCATCAATATACGCTAAAGGAACACAACCCAATCGAAAACTATCAATTTATACAAAAATCTCAAAATTCGGCCAAACCCGAGCCTCGGGCCCACGTATCAGAATTCGATAAAATTTACATCACTAGAATCCTCGTCCTCCCACGATTCTATACAAACCAAGAACACTAAAATCGAACAACAATTTCCCACTCAAATCACCAAAAGAATTTTTCTAAATTTTTCCTCCCATTTTTCCTAACTTTTCTACTTTAATTCCTCAAATTGCATGGTGAAAATCAAGACAAATCCATGAAATTGAACCAAAAATGATTGTAGAACACTTACCACAAGAACCCCACTACAAAGCTTGTCAAAAATCTCCTTTCCCCGAGCTCTCTAATAAAATATTGAGTTATGGCCAAGAACCCCGAATTTACAACTTAAACTGTCTTCCCAAACTTTTCTTCATCGCGAACGCATCACATTGACCGCATTCTCATAGAAAAATCCAACATGCCCCTAATTTATACTCTACNGCCGCGATGGCGCCTATCGTGGAACTAGGCTAGCCAACAATCACATAATTACAGTTTCTCTCTAAAATCCCAACCATTTTTCAACATTTCATGAAGTATATAAAAATTACTGAATTCATTAGGTAAAATAAACAGCTAAATAGTCTAAATCATTCCCATAACCTGGAGTCAACATGTGATGAGCATCTAGAAATATACAAACAAANACGCACTGCTCCACCACCCCAGGCCTTCGCGAACGCATGGGCTCCTACGCGATCGCACATGCCAGTGGTCCTGAGGTCCTCAGGTGCTTCCTACTCTACGCGAACGCACAAACACCCCCGCGTTCGCGATGGCCACCCTGCTCAACACTCCGCGTTCATACCACTTCTCCCACGAACGTATTGAACAACTGGCCCCTTTCAACCAAACACTCTATGCGAATGGGAGCCCTCTTCCGCGAAAGCATAGAGTAAACCTTTGANTACAAAACCTCCGAACGAATAGCTAGATACAACAAAAGAAGGGAAAACAGAGATGCTGCGGACGATGAACAACTACCTCTATATCCCAAACTCTGACTCTGCACGAAATAGATGGCTAATGCTCAATATCAGTGCATGTATCTGCATACAGGGGTGCAGGGAGTAATGTGAGTACGCCAACTCAGTAGTAATGAAAATAAATCAAGTCTAAGTGGCAATAAACACATAAAAATCAATATCATCAGTTCACAATATGCACATCCTTTCTTTCCAACAATATATGCATAGATATATA
>ML370583.1:5522-40479 GCA_005239525.1 Nicotiana knightiana | reverse complement strand
TTCTAAATTTCGCCAATGATGCCGAAACCAACCAAAACACATCCGATTGGCCTGAAAATTTGCAAACATATCCAAAATGACATTACGAACCTGCTCCAACTTCCGGAATCCCATTCCGACCCGATGACCTATTTTCCACTGCCGACCAAAAATTGCCAAAAACTAACTTTCGCCAATTCAAGTCTAATTCTACACCGGACATCAAAACTCCATTCCATACACACTCATAAAATCACCTAACGAAGCTATCCGAGTCATGAAATCAGCATTCCGAGGTCGTTTACCAATAAGTCAACTTCCACTCGACTTTTTCAACTATTAAGCTAATTTAAGAGAAAAATGAGAGAGTCTTACTAGTAAAAACCCTCACGGACACTGTAAGGCGACGGTAAGTAGAGATAAATAAACGAGAGAGACTTGTTGTTGAAAATTCCTCTAGGTACCACTAGTCGAAAGTGAGTTGGGAAAATGATGCAAAGGACTAGAACGAACAAGCCCAACTTCAAAGATCATAAGAATGGTAAAAGGGAAGATTTGATCAGTTTGATAGATCAGGCCGTTAAGTCCAAAATGCATGTCATGATCATTAAAGCTAGTTACTGTAAAATAAAAATAAAAACAAGAAAAGAGAAAACAAACTCTTCCTTATATTCTTCCTGACAAGGGAATTTCTTGTTAATATTGTTTCTTTTCATCATTGTGTCCTTCACGCTAAGCCAGCCCTTGTCAAAACAAGCAAANCAAAGCCAAGCTACCCAAGACTCAAGGCCACAAACCGATTACCACTTTTATAACTGACAAAATTTTCTCTGTTTGAAACAGGAATAAGGCTGTGCAACGAAAGTGGTTCAAAAATAAGAAAAAAAAAAGATTCAAAAAAAGAGATAAAAAAAAGAAAAAAAGGGAAAAAAGATGAAAACATGAAAACAAAAAGAAAGAAGAAAAGAAAAGAAAAAGAAAAGAAGAGAAGAGCCGATAAAGGGAATTTCCTCAAATCTTTGCGATCTGTCTTGCTAGTGTGCATAAAATCTTGCCATTGCTCTTCACATTTTTCCTCCTAGGATAAAATGTCCTAGTCTAATGGATTTTCCTCTCAATAAAAATCTTAGTCTGAAGAATTTTCTCCTAAGATAAGAATCCCTAGTCTGATGAATTTTCTCTTAGGATACAAAGTCTTAGTCTGATGAATCTTTCTCCTAAGATAACCAAAAAAAAATCTAGTCTGATGAATCTTTCTCCTCTCTTAATTCTCACCACGACCACTCCGAACCCGAACCAACTGACCCAACGCGACATAAAATAGGCTAAGCAACATCTGATAAAGCAGAAATAGGGGAAACGGGGCTTATCTCACGGAACGACTGACCGAGTCATTACAGAATAGTACTAGTACATAAAGCTAACTGTCCTCTTTCAAAATAGAATGCCAACATAAAAGGGAAAACCATGGAAACAACAATCAACAATCAATGATATCCTATTTCCAAGTTAAAACATATTAATTTCCAAAATACGAAGATAATATTATTTTTAGTAAAATATCATACAAACTTGTTCCTGTGATTAAAACACAAAAAATAACATCTTGAACTACGAATCGGACATCAAAACGCATAAATTTCAAAGTAAAGCTCAAAAACCTCTTGAATTGCAACTAAATGCCTGAATCATATAAAATCAACTCCAAACGATACCAAATTTTGCAGATAAGTTCTAAATAACATAATGGACCTATTCCAAGTCCCAAAATTAAATTTTAAACCTGATAGCCAAAAGCCAATCTACGGTCAAACTTCTAAGCCTCAAATTACCAATTTTTGGCAAAACAACACAAACTAGCTACGGACCTCCGAATTTAATTTAGGCATACTCCCAAGTCCAAAATCATGATACGAAGCTATCGGAGCCATCAAAACACCGTTACGTGGTCATTTTAACAAAAGTCAAAGTTTGATCAATATAAGCCACTTAAGATTTTATGCCAATAATTAAAGGGTCCAAATCAACCCGAAATACTCCCGAAACAAAAGCAATCAACCCCGTAAGTCATAAAATCATAAGCACACATATGTGAAGCATCAAAGGGGAACTAAGGCGTATTTACACAAAATGACCAGTCAGGTTGCTACATTTTCCCCCTCTTAAAAAACGTTCATCCTCAAACATGAATAAAGTCATACATGAAGTGATGAAAAAATAAGGATACCAACTCCGCATGTCGTGCTCGGTCTCCCAGGTTGCGTCCTTGAACGGATGATCCCTCCGTTAAACCTTCACTAAAACAATGTTCCTTGATCATAATTTTTGGACCTGTCTGCCCAAGATAGGCACCCGATCCTCCGTATAAGTCATATCCTTGTCCAATTTGACTGAGCTGAAATCTTAAAGATGAGAGGGATCACCATAATTCCTATCATCATTAATTTTAAAAATACAAAGATAATATTATTTTTGATTGGGAGATCTTTAGCACGGATACACCATTGTTCAAAATATCACTGTTCACAATACCAATACCACCGTACTTTTAGCACGGGGTCCGATCACGACCCGATCGGCTAGGATATCTCATCTGTGACATCAACCACAATCACAATTTCAATTACAATATCAAGCACAATCACCACTATGTGTGCGGCATGACGTCCGATCACGACCCGATCGGCTAGGCCATCTCACCACAATGTCGTGTGGACCGACATCATCCTTTTCTGTCAATCACATCATCCCAATTAAGGGGAATAATTTTATCACATCAATCTCATCCCAAATAATAGGAATAGTCACAATCCACTCCTACACCGGCACGTGTTCCGGGGTTAGGTTATTTCAACCTACCCTTCATCGGTGACTATCAATACTCCCAAAATAATTTTTCGTTTGCACAGAGATAACATAAATACAAATATATTACCTCATCATCTTTCACATTGTATAAATCTCCATTAGTATTTTCAACCAATCACAACAACAATCCCTTGGCTCTTTTGGCCATTCACCAGATTCATTATTCAAGGCACGGTGGCCGTATTTGATATTCCACACTTTCATTTCCTCCCTTTAATGTATCATCATCATATATATCAACATATATAATATTCCTCAAATCACAAATTTAAGTTCATTAGTAATGAAGATTTTAAACACAATGCATTTCTTTCTAAGAAATGGAGTAAAATGGCTGGCAATTGAAGCATAAGTTAAAATCATAAACGAGTAACATATTTTTTTTTCTTGAAACACTTTTCCACAAAACGAGAAATACACAATTTCCACTCAAGAATATGCAAGAACGCAAAACACATAGAAACTACTTACAAAGCATATCATTAGTTAAAACATCCACATATGGGCATCACTTGGCTTTTAGGAAATTCTATTTTTGAACTCAATTTTTGAACAGTTGAATCAAATCCCCTTTCCTAATCTTTCTCACATCATTTCATTTCATTGGAACCATCGGCCACAAGCATAACTTTCACTCTTGGCACGTTGGCCACACTTTATATCCCCAATTCACTTATTTCACTTCCAACCATCTTTATAGATTATAAAAAAAAATGACATTTTCGATCAAGACTTTAGACACGCATATGAGCAATTAATATTCGTAAGCATATTGAGTTTTTCTCGCATCATTTGGCATACTAGCTTTCATTTGAAACACGACTCAAAGCCATATTATTTTAACACACATATCATTCGCGAACAGATTCCCAAAGGATAGCATAATGTGATTGGAACATATGGAGAACATTTTGAATTCATAATTCATGACACTTTGCTTACTCAGGACGATCGAGTTTATTAGGGACAACTCAGAACATGAGAATAAGGAACTTGAACCAACCTTACTTGAAACTTATTGGAACATCATGGAATTCAATTCTAAGAGAGTAGTTTAGCCAACATACCTTGCTTTGAGCTTTCCTTAAATTAGTACAATGTTCCAGAAATACTAGTAACTTCAATATATTTAGAAACATAACAAAAGTGGACCATAATTAGGAAGATATTATTGGTCTCAGCTCATTCCAGCATTTTATCAAACATTAGGTGTGCAAATTGGTTACAAGGTTTTTCCACAAGATTTATTTTGCTTCACAACCCAATCCTTACTTATTTGAGCTCAACAATATTCCCATGAACCTTATAAGTGCATGCATTTATAAATAATACTCTTACACCCAAGAATCATACTCCCCATCACCCATCTTTTACCCCATACTAAAAATTGAAGACTAGGGTTTGATCCTTACCTTTTGAGTAAAGATCTTATGAGATCTCCTAGTTGGATTTCAAAGCTTGGACAAGATCTTGATTAACAAGTAACTTGAGTTTATTCCTCTCTCTAGAAAACTCTCACTTGTCTCTAAAAATTTTAGGTTTTTGCCTTCAAAATGAGCCCCAAAGGCTATTTATCAAAATGGGGTCGGGTTATAAAACTAGGAAAATGAACCCTCTGAACTCAGGTCTCCTATCGCAGAATGGACCGCAGAACGGGTAAGCGGTCCGCACAATTGACCACAAAACTGGTGCCCAAAACTGGGCTATACTGGTCAGTTCTACAACCATTCTGCGTTCCGCAAAATCGGCCGCAAAATCACATTATGCTAACCTTTGGTAATTTAGTCATAGATTCTTGTAGGAGTGTCCAAATGATGAACGGCTTGAAGAGTTAGAAAATAGACTCGAAGATATTTCATTTAACAGGTTTTTATCACATAAATCCTTATATATATGTAGATATGCTCGTCCAAAGTTTGGTCTTGTGCATACTCATTTGGAACTTTAGTCTATCATGTAATTTCCAACTAGACTTAGACTTAGGGCTCTCCTTAGACCCCGCATCAGTTATAATATGCCTCGTACACTTATTATCATATCCAGATGATATCGATCATATTGATAATCCTTGTTTGAACACAAAATAATATAATTAGCACACATAAACTTTCTTAATAGCGCTTAAGTACTTATAAACATTCCGGGGTGCTACAACCCGTTATGGGCACCATGAGTTCTTGGTGATGTCTTTTGGGCTAACCAATACCACAACAGCTTTCATGCACTTGATGAACAAAGTGCTTTAGCCGTATCTGGATTCTTTCATCATCGTGTTTATTGATGATATATTGGAGTATTCTCCCAACTGGGAGGAGCATGAGCAGCACTTGAGGATCGTGCTCCAGATTTTGTGGGATAAGATGTTATATGCTATGTTTTCTAAGTGTCAGTTTTGGTTAGGCTCGATGGCATTCTTGGGTCACGTGGCGTCCAATGAGGGGATTAAAATGGATCTGAACAAAATTGAGGCAGTTTAGGGTTGGACAAGAACTTTTACCGCTTTTGAGATTCAGAGTTTTCTAGATTTTGACGGGTATAATTTCTGCTTCATGGAGGGTTTCTCATCCACTGCAGCTCATATTATTATATTGACTCAGAAGGGTGCTCCATTCAGGTGGTCTCATGAATGTGAGTAGAGCTTTCAGAAGCTCAAGCTGCCTTGATTACAACTCTAGTTTTGGTTTTTGCTTCAGCATCGGGTCCATATATACAGTCTATTGTAATGCTTCATAAGTTGGTATTGGACGTGTGTTGAAGCAGGATGATAGAGTGATTGTTTATGCTCCGCGTTAGTTGAAACCCCATTGGAAGAACTACCGAGTGCACAATTTTGAGTTAGTAGCCATTGTTCAAACGCCCAAGATTTGGAAATAATATCTTTATGGCTTTTCTTGTGATGTATGCACGGATCACCAGAGTCTTCAACACCTATTCAAACAAAAGGAACAAAAATTGAGGCAACGGAGATTGTAATAGCCACTAAAGGACTAAAAGATCACCATTATTTATCATCTTGGGAAGGCCAATGTGGTGGCCGATTCTTTGAGTAGGAAGGCTGAAAGCATGGGAAGTCTTGCTTTTATCCTAACTGGGGAAAGGCCATTAGCTTTGATGTTTAGGCTTTGGCCAACAAATTCGTGAGGTTGGATATTTTGGAGCCTAACATGGTTCTTGCTTGTGTTCTGTCACAATCGTCCTTGTTTGAGCGCATCAGTATGATGATCCCCACTTTCTTGTACTTAAGGACATGGTGCAACACAGTGATGCTAAGGAGGTGACTATTGATGATGATGGAGTATTGACATTTCAAGGCCGGATTTGTGTGCCTAATGTAGATGGGTTGTGAAAGATGATTCTTGATAAGGCCCATAGTTCACGGTATCACATTCATCTAGGTGCCACAAAAATGTACCACGATTTGAAGAAGCAATAATGGTGGAGAAGGATGAAGAAAGATATTGTTAAGTATGTATCACGGTGTTTGAACGTTCAGCACGTTAAGTATGAGCATCAGAGACCAAGTGGTTTTCTTTAGAGGCTAGATATTCCGAAGTAGAAGTGAGAGTGTGTCACTATGGATTTTGTGGTTGGGCTATCACGGACCTTCAGAAGATTTGATGTTGTGTGGTCCATTGTGGATAGACTGACCAAGTCTGCCCACTTCATTCTAGTCATGACTACCTACTCTCCAGAGCAGCTGGCTCTAATTTGTATTAGAGAGATCGTTCTCCCGTATGGTATGCCTGTGCCTATTATCTCAGATCGAGGCACGCAGTTCATCGTATTTTTGGAGAGCCGTGCAGTGTGAGTTGGGCAGACAGGTCGATCTGAGTACGGAATTTGATCCCCAGACTAACGGGTAGTCCGAGTGCACTATTTAGATCTTGGTCAACATGTTGCGAGCCTGTATCATCAATTTCAAGGGCCAGTGGGATCAATTTCTGCTGCTAGCAAAGTTCACCTACAACAACAGCTATGTCACTACCCTAATTTCCACCATAAGATGTCGTAATGGCACCTAATTTCTAAGACTAGGTAATTTTAACGTTCAATAATAAATTTATAAAAATAATCAAATTAAATACTAAGGCAAAACTGATAAACTCATATAAACTTCCAAAATAGGACCTCAGCAACACTTCCCAAAACTACTATAACTGAGTCATAAAATCTACAAAATAATCTGGAATGTCTATTACAACACTGTCTAGATAAGAAAACAACAAAGTCAAATGATATGGAAAGTGACTCCGAGGCTTGTGGATGCCAAGCAAGTATAACACAAGCATACGTACCTGGATCATCATAAATGATGTGCACAAGCGTAGTATGAGTACACCATAATGGAAACCTGAAAGTATCAAGCCTAACCTCAGCAAAGTAGTGACAAGGCCAGGTCAAGACACCTACCAGGACATGATAACAGAACAAAATAATATACAATAACGGGAAGTAATGGAAAATAGAGAAATGATTGTTAGAGAAGCAATTGAATTATGTAAAGTAAGGACACAACTATAATCATAAAGACAATGATAAGGGAGCAACGAATGAGAACCATAATTAATCAAATACGGACAATTCTGGTAAAAAGGAAGAATAAAAGAAAAAGAACTATTCAACTAATAACTCTTTTCAACATAAGATGCATAACAAGAATCACAACCGAGGTACGGACTCGTACACAACTAGAATCACAACTAAGGTAATGCCTCGTTTTCACATTTCTCAACTTCAATCACAATCTCTCCTTATACCGCCGCGTGAGCCTTAACATTTAGATAGTTTTGAAAACATTTTTCCCGAAATAGCTATATGCACTTTAGCCCACATTATGTTGTTGTGTGGCTTCAAGTAATTCCCTTACTAGAAACACACACATAAATCCCACCTGATGTCATGCATATTAACCCCTACCCTTATACCACCACATGCACATCAATGTTATATCAAAATAATAACTCACACCACAAGTGCCCATACGCCACAACTTGCCAAAAATCAACAATATCAATGTTTCCACAACAATAGCCCATTTCTCACCCACAATGTGTACAAGAATATCAACGATAAAAATGAATGTGAATTGCTCAACAAGGAAGATAACTCAACAATTAACAACCCTGCCTCGATGTGATAACGACTATTACAACTTTACGGGTCCATATATACAGTCTATTGTAATGCTTCATAAGTTAGGCAAGATACGTACCTCAACTAGGCCAACTCAACCCTTGGAAATAGATTTTCCCCTAAAATTCGCCTCCACATGGCTCAACTCTAACCATAATTGACTTAATATCATCAAACGATGCAAGGCAAAAAAATTACAATAGATAAAGCTATGAATTTTGTATTTTTTTCCTAAAATTCAACCTCGGACCCCCGGTAAAAACCCGGGTCCAAGGGTGGATTCATATTAGTCACAACCCCACGAGCCCATATATATGATTACTTTCAAAATTCGTGTCCAAATCGACTGTCAAAACTCAAATTCTTATTTTTGAAAAACTTGAAAAAGTTTCCCAATGTTTCCTCTTTGATTCACATTAATTTGATATTAAATCTAAGATATATTCATAAAATATAGTTGGCAATTGAGAATCACTTACCCAATGTTTCTAGGTGAAAATCCCCTCTCCGGATCGCCTCCTACCGTGTCTAGGGTTCTAAAATGAGAGAAATGAGATTAAATCCTGACTCTTCTAACCTTTTGTACAGTTGTAGGTGTCACAATTGCGACATGTGAACCCTCACAATTGCAAACAAAGTCTTTCAATTGCGGAACTGACTGGCTTATGTTGTTATACCCCATGTTTTTGTATGTGTAAGTACGCCATAAATAAATTGATGGAAGCTCGGAAATGAGATGTTACATCCCGCATTTTCGTATGTTAAAGTTTCGTCGTAAGTTAATCGATGTAAGTTCGGGAATGGAATTATTTTGAGATTATAAGCATTATGCTATTTTAATAACACGATGAGTAAATTCGTGAAGGAGAAAAGGTAAGAAAATTAAAGAAAATAAATTTCGTCGAAGTTTGATATTGTGGGATAAAATATGGCCCGAGCTAAAATACCCGGTATTTATGGACTAGTACCATACAAGATACCACATGACCATAATAGAGATGTACGAATTGTGTTAAAAGTTAGTACTATTTTAAGTAATTTGAGATAATTCTTAATTGTGTGGTTAATCAGGTAACTATTGATTTTAGTGGGAGACCAATAATTAATTAAGGAATTAGTGATTAATAAATTAAGTTTTGGATAAGCCTAATAAATATCAACGTGGCAGCCAAGGACTTAAATGAACATGACTCTTAGATTAATTTGATAAGTGTCACATTTTGAGGATTAAAGTGGGGCCCACATAAGCCAATAATTTAAAGAAGGTTTCTTAACTTATTATGGTTGGACGCAAAGTGTTCTAGTAACGGATGAATCACTTGTATCTTGTTATCTCGAACTCCAATTTTCCAGAGGCCCCAAATTCGATCTTTTAGCCTAACAGAGCCTGTAATTTGCTCAAGAAAAAGACCATCAAATAATTCATGGATTTCTTCTTTAATCCCTTAGTCTTTGCCGTCTCTGCTGGTTTTCTTGCTCTCCGCTCACACTCACTCTCTCTCAATGATGCTCCACTTTTTTACCCAAATAGTGTGAAAATTGGTGGCAAAAATAGCACAGATATGCGGTAAAAGGATATCATACGGATTTTTCCCTACTTCCATCCGCAGTTACATATTTTGTCGCAATCAACGTGTGTTGGAGGGAGGTTCAGGTATGTTAAGGCTAAGCTATTTCTTCATTTTGTATGATCTCGTAATTACACGAGTTTGATAACGAGGCATAAAGAAAAATTCATATCCCATAATTTACTAATATTTTTATAGTTTTGTAAGTTACAATATTATCTTTATCGGGACTTCAAATTCATTTGAGTGTTTTCTTTTTCCAGTCAAGAGAGCAGAGAGTCTATATATACAGTATTACAATATTTTCATTACTATCGAGCTATAATCGATTGGCAGGCCCCTATAGAGGACCCTCTGATCAGATGGTAAGTTATATACGAAGCCTACTGTGGTCGAACGCCTATGAGCGAGCCCAGTTGGTCGAGATACAGAGCCTAGTATGGTCGAGCGCCTATGATTAAGCCTACTACGGTAGAGCAGTTATATATATATACCTAGCCTTATAAGGCCAGACAACTATTTTACTTACTAAATTGAGAGAATAGAGTCAGTATCAGCAGGTGAGAATACCTTCAGATTATCTTCGACCCCTAGTTGCTTTGAGTTATTATCTTATCAGTTCAGTTTCATCTTACAGTATATTTCCTTACATACTCGGTACATTATTTCGTATTGACGTCCATTTTTCTAGGGGCACTACATTTTATGTGTGTAGGTTCAGACAGACAGACGGGTAGACCTCCTCATTAAGTGTTTCCCGAGTTCAGCTTGATCGGTAAGCTCCATGTCTTTCGAAGTTGCCGGGTCTAGAGCTTTAAGTACATCTAGTGTATATATGTTATGAGTAGGTCGGGGAGCTTTTCCAATCACAATATATCCACCAGTAGAGTCTTGTAGACATATCCTATCAGTTAGTGCAGTATGTTCGGCTTGTAGGCCCTGCACATATATTTTGTTGGCTGGTCAGTTGTAGCAATTATGATGGCCTTGCCCCAACTTTATATTAATATTTAGTCAGCATTCACAGTTGTCTTTCAATGCGGCCCATGGCCACATTATGACATCACATGTTCAGAGTTCCTTACTCGTAAGTTGGTACGCAAGGTTAGGTGAGGCACTGGGTGCCGGTCTCGCCCCCCAGGTTCAGGGCGTGATAAAAGTGGTATCAGAGCAGTTCTGTCCTAGGGAGTCTACAAGCCGTGTCTAGTAGAGTCGTGTTTATGGGTGTGTGGTGCACCACTCTTATAAGTAGGAGGTTCCATCAAACTCCTCAATCAATATCAACAAGATGTCGTGACCGCTTAGGCTTGGTTTATTTTGTACGGGGAATTTAGGACTGTCACCCTTTCTTCTTACTCTAGATCGTGTGGTAGTGCTCACTTATAAGAATTCAAACTCCTAGCTTCTATTTCATTCGTAAAAAGACGATACCTACAGTTGGTATGAGATTGAATGTGGCTATGGAAGAGTTAAGTCAGAGGGACTCAATTTTTTTTCATGATGTTTATAATGAGTAAATGTAAGGTCTTCAGTAGATCATGTGTGTACTAAAGACGTGTAAGACTCTTGATAAGGAGCCTTAAGGCAAGGATATCTATCCACCCCTTTGGTGAAAGGCAATGAGAGATTCAGAAGACATATACAAGTTTCAACAAGTAAAAGAAGCAAGATGAAGAAGGGTACAAGACGCCCAGTAAATGAAGAATTATCAGTATTTACAATTCAGGTAGAGGAATATAAGTCTTTTGAGTTACCTTAAACAATAACATAGGTATGTACAATTTTCCATGCCGATCTAAGTTATTCCCTATGGGAACTAACAGAAGTAGTATAAGAAAAGGACGGATATCAGGATCCGGCTGGGGTTACTAAAAATGTTGGATGGATTGTTAGCATTAGCGGAAATTTTTGAAGGATATTACAAACGTGGTAATATATCTTTGTGAGACACCTATATGGTGCACTCTAAAATAGTACATCTGGATATGAGTACAACAAACATAGGAACTAGAAGCCTAGAATGGATAAATATTACCTTAGTATGGCTCCCCACCTTAGTAGGGGGAAATGTTAAGCAACCCGAAGAGCCCGTGGATGGAGCAAGGGGAGCTAAAATGCAAAGGAATGTCTCATAGAAGTTTTCAGAATAAAGTGATTGACAGAAATGTTAAAAATAAATAAGAAGAGAATTAATGGAGCATTATGAGTAAGACATGATACATGGATGACAACGGTACATAAAAAAAATGACAGTATTACAGGGTCTATAGTCGAGTGAAGGGAAATACGAGAGGTGAAAAGACTTGAGACAACAAAAGAGTATAGTCCATAAAGTCATATCCTCACTTTAAGAAATAAGTTTGTGACTCTAACACGACTACGAGAAGGAAAAGTTAGACACCAGAATAGTATAAATCAGTATGGGCTAGTGAACAAGACAAACTAAACATGAATTAGGGACTGAGTGATTTAATAGTCAGCATCATGAGAATTTCAGATTGCGTTCCGGCAATAATAGAATGGACAACAAAGAAGATTCATAAGAAATTCGGAGAATGGTCATCCAGGAAGACGCTTCCCTAAATCAAGAAATATGATAAAATTTAAACTTAAGGGATTGTATGTTGTAGTTGCACTAAGTGTCACCATCGCGAGTAAGGAAATTTATTATCTTTGGTACAGAAGGATTACCGCAAGGCGAGTAAGGGTCATCGATAATGTGAGAAGACGCCAATGATGAAGAGGTAAAACATCTATAGGTAGATCGTTGTAACACTAAATATTAGTACTTCCCTAAAGAGGGAATATGGAGTGAGGTGGCATTAAGTCAGAATTAAGTGGTTATAGTAATAATGGAATGGTAAAGGAAGAGTGCAAAGAAAAATGAAAAAGGGATGAGATTACAATTATCCAAAGCCTACATATATGCTACGATTCAAGAATATTATGCAAACACGATATCAAGGAGAGGAAGTAATGGTTCCTGCCCGAAATATTATTGATAGATAAGGAGCCAGTGCGAGAGGTAAGTTAAGGATAAGATAAAGGAAATAATCCAAGAAAGATTATGTGGAATATGGATATGAGAATAGGCCAATGAGTAGTTAGTAGTTGATTCAGAAAGAGCCTAGCCATGACTAGACAAGAGGTTACAGAGAAATCAGTAGATCATACAAGATAAATATAGTGAACCCTAACATGGAGAATTCAGCCTTGCAATAATGTCATTATAATACTTGAGATATATTCATATAAGAGTCGGGGTAGTTAAAGGTAACATATGAAAGTTACAGGAATAAAAGAGAGTGCCACTAGGAAGACAGTCAAAATATTAGTTCAGAGGCAACCTTACAAGCACAAGGGCATGGAGATAAGTAACTACGAATAATTATAGGCAAGGAAAGACATCAAAAGGTCTGTAATAAGCTCACAGCTTTACAAGATCCAGAGGGTCATCCCTAAATACTACAATGAAAGACTAGCTGAGAAAATAAGGAAGAAGGCTTCAACCTAAGCTCAGTGACCTAAGGAGGGAATGGTCTTATAAGAACAGTCTCACAACAACATTGTATGCACTCCATAAGAAAATGGCACCTACCGTGGCTAATGAGCGGGAAGTAAAATCAGAAGTGATATCCAAGATCATATGAGTTGTATGGAATTCAAAAATTCGTGGGCACTAAGATAAGATAAATATACACACAAAAGGGGGAAGAAAGACCAGGAAAAGTAAAAGCTTACGTCTAAAGAAACCCGAGAAGGAACAAAAGGAATTATTCAATCAATTATCTATAGTTAGTTACGTTAAGGACACACTTAAGACTTTGGAGTGTTATACGTGAAGAATATACAGTCGTGGAAGATTCCGGTATAAGTTAAAAGAAATAATTGAGCCCAGGTCATGTCGCGGCCCCATTTTTCCTCTCCTTTCGGATCAGTCATGGTTTTGACATTATTGGGACAACTCGTTTCCTTTTGGGAGAAAGGGTATGTAAGGAATTAAAGAGTCGCCACCCAATGAATTAAGGTGTGTTAGGGCACCTACTAAGGGTCGTTTACAAACACAGAAGCATTGTGAAGCACCTACTAAGGGTCGCCACCCAAGAGGAAGGTGTTAGGCACCCCTCGAAGTAGATAACTGATGTTCCCGGCCCAACAAACTTTGTGAACTTTAAAACAGGTAGCACAGAAGCAATAAAAACACATAAGTAAACAAATAAAGATTTTTGAGAAGATTTGCAGTCAAAGCACACATATGTGCTAAAGTTTTAAAAGATTTTAAGGTCTAAGCACACATATAAGGTTTTGAAAGAGTTATGATCTAAACACACATATGTAAGGGATAGGGGTCCTAGGTTGTTTATCCTATAGGATCACATCAGTACAATTCCTGGTAATCACTCCTCGAAAGAGGGGCCATGTTGCATTAGCGCACCGGCTATCATATCCATATCTACCCTTTCCCACCCCTTAGCGGTTATTAGAGCGAGTGTTGTTTAACGATCTCTATGTGTGCTATTACCCGTCCCTTCTTAATGGCCCTAGAAGAATTTAGGACCTCTACCTATAGGCAGTTCTAAATAGACCCCTAAGGTTTAAAAGGAGAAAATACTAGGCGACAGACAAGAACAGATAAGACTTGAACAGATAAAACAAGAATGAAGAAATTAAGAGGCTAAGGTTTACATCCACAAATATTGCATGTAAACAGCACGTCTCAAACGCAAACAAGGGCAGTATTATTAAGCAGGATCCTAAAACATGATGTCTAGGTGAGTATCAGAATACAAGAGATATGCAGATTTTTTTTATAAACCCAGAAGCAGGGGCCCTAATCAGTATGCCTACTGATTTTAAGCCTGTTAACCATTAGGCAGTAAACACAAAAAGCAACAGTCTTCTTTTTTATAAAAGTTAGTTACCTAAGGCTTGCCTAGGCGTGGGGGAATGCACAATAGTTACCAGAATTATTTAAAACAGTTTAGAAGTTGTTTTACCTAAAGCATGTTGTTATAAGTGTTGAAATAATGTGATGCTAAAATAGTATACATGAAACTTAAGAGCATGATATCAAATGTATGATATGCTTTTCATGTGTGTTGGTCCTAAACATGAATTCTACTGCGCACATGGGGAATGTAAACCTAAGGCATGATTTTTACCCATTGATGTTGATGACAGACACAACTACCCTCCCCTTTTCACTATCAATACCCAATATTCGTTTATAAAAATTATTACAAACCAATTTGAATGAATTACATAAAGATAAAGAAAAATAAGAAGTTACACTATAGGGAGCCTGAAAATAGGCCCACATTCTCAGAACCTCAAATGCCCAAATTTCATAGCCTTTCTCATATCCGGGTGTGTCAGAGTTTCCTAAGGACCTCAAGGGATCCCGGGCAGTACCCACACCCAGATTTCAGAACCATAATTGAGTAAGTGCAGTGTCGAAGCGCCAGCCCCAGTACATCAGAGTTTAGAGGGATCTCACAGGAATCCCAAGGCAGTCATACACTGGAGGGGCGGAACCTAAGGACCTAAGAGTAGAGTGAGAGTGCTTGATATAGTTTTGAAAAGGTTTTAGTAAGAAAACAGTGTTAAAAGTGACATGCTTGAAACAATTTTGTGAATTAAAAGAGGGAGTCATTTAGTAAAACAACTTTTGAAAACAAAGAGTTATATAATTAAAAAACAGCACATCAAACATAGAGCCAAAACCAAACTCACCAATACTTAAAGAACACAGAACCAAAATAGGAAGAACAAACCTACACACAAGGATTATTGGGATTGGGGACACATAGAGCATATGTAGTACACACATAGTTACAGGCGCATGAAAATTCATATAGGGGTTTAGGGAATGAGCATATCATGAATCTCAGAATCAACACACGGTCAGACACCTTAGGATAGCTAACTGCTTTGCACAAAAAGGTTCATGATAGACATCAGGGAAAACATAAGTAAGGCAGAGTCACATTGAGGTATACTACAAAGGGGGTTCATAAGCAGGATGATCCTAAGGGGTTGGACTTATTCAAAAGCATGCTGATAAAGCAGTAAAGTGGACATATTAGTTGCAGGTTGAACAACAAAACCAAAGATAGGAAAATATTAGAAACATGACAAACTGAAGCAGTAAAAGAAGCATATTGGTTTGGGGACTTGAATTGAAATCAGAACATACCAGCAAAGAAGACAGTAAACACAAAAGTGAAGGGATAGGAGAGCACAATAGTTAGCCTTGGCTTGCAACTGGCTACTCAGGATAATAGTAACACAGAAAGAGAGCAGAAAGTTTTGAGTGTCAGAGCGAGAGAGAGAGAGAGCTTTTTTGAACCAATGTGCTCGTGTCTTGAGTGAATGAAATAGAAATGTATATAGTTTGAAACTAGGTAGAGAATAAGGTAAGAATCAAAGTCATGCAGTGAATGGGGAATCAGAATCAATCAGCGTAAAATCAGTGTACGTACTCCCTTTAATTAAGGAGTTAACTTCAAACGGTAATAGACATGTAATAAATAAGGAAAGGTGCCATATGACTGGAATATAACACATAAGAAAACAATCTCAACACATAGAATTATAAGACATGTAATAGAGGCTAGGTTAAGAAAATCTAATTAAGGGAAGTATTTAAAAATAGATTGACAAAATAATCGCCCATAAAATAAGGCAAGAAAATATTTTAGAGGTTGAAATCAGTAAAAGATATCATCACAGGAAATCAGTAAAAGATGTTAATAACAGAAAATTAGGGATTCAACTAGAGAAGATAGAACTGATTAGAGGATTAATAGAATAAACATAATATGAGCGGAAGAATCAAGAGTCAGAAACCCTAATATGGTAAAATCATAGAAACTCTAAACGAACTCATAAATAACAGTCATGCAAATGAATCAAATGAACAAATAAGCATGAACAGACTCAGAACCCATGGTTAAGACCAAGAAACTTAGGTTTTTAACATAATAAATCAGATAAAAGGGGAAAAACATGAATAAGCGTTCAAACATAGTAAAAACATAGAATAACACGGAAAATCAGAAGGAAAAGTCATATTGAAAAGGGGTTAAGAAACCCTAACTTTTAAGATGAAGGGGAATTTTTGATTAATTTCCGGTCACAAAAAGTATAAAATTATACACTTCGGCTATAATTGCAAAGTTATTGCAATTATAGCCAAAAGATGCCATTTTGGCTAATTATGAGATAATTTGGCTTAAATAGGGCCATAAACAATAAATTAAATTAAGAAATGCTTTTGAAATTATTTGTGATGCGATTTTGTAATTATTTATTGGAAATAAAATGCTAGATAAATTAGACAAAATTATGGAAAAATACCAATCATTGTTAATGCATGATTTTGAAGGTACATATACAATTTTAAAAGATATTTTGGAAAAAATTGTGTATCAACAGCTGCCCCTCTTTACCCGAAAAGGATGAAAGAGTTGTCGTGTAAAGATAGATGGCCAATTTTGACCTAGCGAAACGGTTAGAGTGGTTTAGGCCGCGCTCCGGCTCCTGAGCTGCCTACATATCCCTGGTTTTACAGGAATCAGGCCGTATGTAGTTTTGAATTCATCGTCGAAGTATACCGATGAAGTTATCACAAGAACGGATGCAGCATCTAGGGATGAGCGAATGAACGGCTTGCGGGATATCGACTTTGATACTGTTGGGAGAACTGGAGCGGGATTGCTCCTGCTAGGATAGCCGTTGCTTTCCGAGTTACCTGCAAATAAAAGCAGTACAAGCATATAATATGCATAAATTTAAACATGATGTAGGTTCCCGTTGGACTATGAAAGTTGTCTTTGGACGGTTAGGGTTGACGTCCTTAGACCATGAAGTCCTAGGCCATGAATGGCTTGATGAGAGATTTGTAGGCCATGAAATGGTGTTCTCGGGCCATGCAGATGGTGCCTCCAAACTGTGATGCCTTTGAATAATGATATGCAAATTGAGAGAGATCCTCATGCCATGGCATGGTGTCTTCTGGCTATGAGGATGCTGTCGTTAGACTATGACGCCTTTGGACAGGTTGACGATATTTCAACCCATGATATGAAATAATATAGTGCTGACATCACAGAGCTTAGTCTTGCGAATTGAAGGGCAGAGCTTAGCCCGAAAGAGAAGTGAAGTAGATAATGCCTGAGAGACAACGCTTAATCTCGATGAAAAAGTAAATTGGAGGAGCTTAGCCTCATGCAGATAGGAAGGCAGCGATTAGCCTTATGCAAAATGGAAGGTAGAGATTAGCCTCATGCAGATAGGAAGGCAGAGGATTAGCCTTATGCAAAATGGAAGGCAGAGATTAGCCTTATGCAAATGGAAGGAAGAAATTAGCCTTATGCAAAATGGAAGGCAGAGATTAGCCTTATGCAAACGGAAAGTAGAAATTAGCCTTATGAAAATGGAAGGCAGATGATTAGCCTTATGCAAATTGAGGTAGAGCTTAACCTCATACAAAATGGGACAGAGCTTAGTCCCGCGTAAGATGAAGGCATGGCTTGGCCCTATGCAAAGAACAAATAGCGAATGCTAGTAGGATTTCTTAGCTGGTAATAGGTTGTGGTATTGCAATTGTTGTGAGAACTGTGACTATGGAGCATGTTCGTTCTTTTGTGCTAGTAGTAAAATTTGCATTTGCGACTGTGTTAATGTTTGTGACTTCGAAACCTGTTTGTCTTTTATTCCTGCATCCAAAGAAAAATCGTGAGTTCTGGGGAAGGTTGGTTCGTATCCCAGCTGGTGTTGCTTGCTTCGTTCTACTTGGTCCGATGATCCTATTTGTATCATCGGGGTAGCGTTTGCTAAACAGAGCTATATTTTGAAAACGTGCATGATTTTATAAAGACATAGTAAAAATATATTTTGAGAAATTTAGATGAACCGACGACCGTGAAATGGTTCAAGACATTTCAACCACTCATGCTACGGAATTTTGAGGGTCCTCCTAAAAATTCTACCCTAGTTAGATGGTTGATGATTCTGACCATTGTAGATGCTGCGATCGACTGAACTTGCTTCAGAATATTGAGGGTCCTTCTCAAAATTTTGCCCCAGTTTCCAATTGCGGGGGGAAATGAGATTTTTATTGAATTATGACCGAACACATAGGGCTGTCTACATATCCCCTCTTAAACAGGAATCAGGTCAGGCGTAGTTCAGTTTACATCATAAAGAATTACACATAGTGGCGTTTGATTGCATCTGAATTGATTGGCTTTGGCCAGACTTCTCCGTCCATTTCTGCAAGTATAAGAGTTCCTCTTGTCAATACCCGGTAAACCACGTATGAACCTTTCCAGTTGGGAGGGAATTTCTCATTGGCTTGATCTTGATGTGGAAATATCTTCTTTAACAACAGCTGCGCTGGTGTGAACTGTCTTGGTTTGACTCTCTTGTTGAAAGCTCTGGTCATTCTGCTCTGATAAAGCTGTCAGGGACATATTGCATTCATTATTTTCCCATCTATGAGGGCCAACTTCTCGTACCGGCCTTTTATCCATTCTGCGTCGCTGAGCTCAGCTTCTTGTATGATTCTTAAGGAAGGGATCTCCACTTCGACAGGAATAACAAATTTCGTGCCATAAACCAGTAAATAAGGAGTTGCCTCAGTTGATGTGCGGACTGTGATGCGGTATCCCAATAAGGCAAATGATAGCTTTTTGTGCCATTGTCTGTGTTTTTTCATCATCTTTCTCAATATCGTTTTGATGTTCTTGTTGGCGGCATCCACAACTCCATTCATCTGAGGTCTACAGGCTGTGGAATTCTTGTTCTTGATTTTGAAAGTCTCGCACATGGCTTTCATCAGATCACTATTTAGATTGGAGCCGTTGTCGGTGATGATTGATTCTGGAACTCCAAACCAACAAATGATACGGTCGTGGACAAAGTCTGCCACGACTTTCTTAGTCACTGCTTTGTAGGACGCTGCTTCGATCCACTTGGTGAAACAATCAATAGCTACTAAGATTAATATGTGTCCATTTGAAGCGGTAGGCTCTATCGGTCCAATAACGTCCATTCCCCAAGTAGCAAACGGCCAATACAAGCTTGTTACGTTAAGCTCATTTGGGGGTACCTTTATCATATCTGCATGTACCTGACATCGGTAGCATTTCCGGGCATATTAGATGCAGTCTGTTTCCCTAGCCATCCAGAAGTAACCGACTCTGAGCATTTTCTTTGCCAATACAAAACCATTCATGTGTGGGCCATATGTCCCAGCATGTATCTCTTCAAGTAGTCTGGAAGCTTCCTTTTCATCGACACATCTTAATAATCCCAAGTCGGGAATTCTCCTGTATAGGCTTCCTCCACTGAGAAAGAAATTGTCAGACAATCTCCGGAGCGTGCATTTCTGAGTGTGATTTGCAAGCTCTGTGTATTCTCCCTTTAACAGATATTCCTTGATATCATGGAACCATGGTTTTCCGTCTGCTTTTTCTTCAATGTGGGCACAATGTGCCGGCTGGCTATGGATCTTTACTGGAACAGGATCAATGAAGTTCTTATCTAGGTGTTGTATCATGGATGATATAGTGGCCATTGCATCGGCAAACTCGTTCTGAATTTTGGGGACGTGCTGAAATTCTGTCTTTGTGAACCTCTTTCTCAATTCCTGCACATGGTGCAGATACGGTAGTATTTAGAATTCTTGGTATCCCATTCTCCGTGTACTTGGTGTATCAGCAGGTCTGAGTCACCAATTACTAACAACTCTTGGATATTCATGTCAATGGCCATATTGCGCCCTAAGATGCAGGATTCATATTCTACCATATTGTTGGTGCGGGAAATCTGAGTTTGGCATATACCAGGTAATGTGGACCTATTTTCGGTATCAGGACAACCCCAATGCCGACTCCTTTGAAATTGGCCGCTCCGTCGAGAACATTGTCCAACTGTCATAGGATTCTACAATGTCTTCTCCTATGAATGACACTTCTTTATCGGGAAAATATGTTTTCAGGGGTTCGTATTCTCCTCCCACAGAGTTCTCGGCAAGATGATCTGCCAATGCCTGCCCCTTGACCGCTTTCTGAGTCACATAGAAAATGTCGAACTCACCCAGCAAGATTTCCCATTTGGCCAGCTTGCCAGTGAGCATGGGCTTCTGAAAGATATACTTCAAGGGATCCATCCTTGTTATGAGATATGTTGTGTAGGCACAGAAAGCTTTTTGAGAATTCTCGGTCCATTTGGTCGCAAAATTTTTCTTTAGCATCTTGAAGATTGGTTCACATATAACGGTGGACTGGGCTATGAATCGGCTGATATAGTTAAGGCGTCCCAGGAAACTCATCACATCTTTCTTGTTCTTTGGCGGTGGTAACTCTTGGATGGATTTGACCTTTGATGGATCCAATTCTATCCCTCGGCGGCTGGCGATGAACCTAAGAAACTTCCTAGCAGGAACCCCGAACGCACACTTCACGGGGTTTAATTTCAAGTTGTACTTTCGCAACCTGTCGAAGAACTTTCTCAAATCTGCTGTATGGTCGCTGGCTCTTTTGGACTTGATGATGACGTCATCCACATATACCTCGATTTCTTTGTGTATCATGTCATGGAATATAGTGTTCATAACTCTCTTATAGGTGGCCCCAGCATTCTTTAGGCCGAATGGCATCGTCTTATAACAGTAGACTCCCCACGGCGTGATGAAAGCCGTTTTCTCAACATCTTCTTCGTCCATCCAAATCTGATCGTATCCGGCAAAACAATCCACGAACGACTGAAGTTCATGATGTGCACAATTGTCAATCCGGATGTGTATGTTTGGAAGGGGAAAATCATCCTTTGGACTGGCCCGATTGAGATCCCGATAGTCGACATAGACCCTAAATTTTCCGTCTTTCTTGGGCACTGGCACGATGTTGGCTAACCATGTTGGATATTCAACTACCTTGAGGACCTTGGCATTGATTTTCTTGGTAATTTCTTCTTTTATTTTCAGACTCATATCAGGCTTGAACTTTCTGAGCTTCTGTTTTACTGGTGGGCACATTGGATTGGTCGGCAACTTGTGGGACACAATCGATGTACTTAGACCAGTCATGTCATCATATGACCATGCAAATAATTCTTCATACTCTTTCAAGAACTCGGTGTATTCCCCTTTCTCTGATGGCGATAAATGAATGTTGATGCGAGTTTCTTTGACAGTTTCTGAATCTCCCAGGTTGACTACCTCAGTTTCGTCAGATTGGACTTAGGCTTGTTTTCAAAATCCTCAACTTCTCTGATAATTTCATTGGGTATGATATCCTCTTCTTATGAATCACTGTCCTTTTGTTGCTTTGTCTCATTGCATGTCACAATCATTGGTTCATCAAGACATGAAGTAGTAATGTTGTATAGATAAAATAATGATAGAAATGATAATAGATAATTACAGATTCATTGAAACGTAAAAGTGATTTTCGAATGTTTTGGAACATTGGAGATTTTATTGGAAAATGCATTAACTGAAAAGGCGAAAAGGAAATCATTAGCAAAAAATGAAATAAACAATGCTTGTTCACCGTTGCTACCCCGGGACTCGTCGGGCTCTGAATCTTGTTTGATATGATGATGATGATGTCAGAATGCACGAACCAACCTTTGGGGAGGGAAATAATCAAAAAGAAAGAAAGCAAAAACAAAAGGTAGCCAAGTCAGTGAGGATCATGAGAAAGTATTGCAGTATTTAAACACACATTGCGGGAATATAAAAGCGTGTCATAATATGGGAGCCTCGTTGTGCCCGAGGTAGTCCTAGCGACAAGTTGATTTTGAGAACTTAGATGCCAATAATTACCTCATTTCATTAATGTAAAAGTAGACGAATCCAAAACGACACTAAAATAATAAGCAGGAAATAAGGTCACTAATGGAACTTGGCCTTATTACATTTGAAAAAAAGCAATGAAAAAGGAAGCCTAGACTACTTGGTCCCAGAAGGACCTTCCCAATGCTCGATCTTCTTGGCTCTGTTAATCAGGTTCCCCGGGTCGTCCATGCCGAACCTGAGGACTTCGTGCCTCATTTTTCTGCAAAATCGATAAGGTTAGACCCTTACCCCCGCCAGAATCGACTATTCATACAGTTATGATTAGCATACAGGCATTTAGTTCTCAATATAAATGCACAAAAAGTGATTGTGTACGGGGATTATGAAAAACCCGGTGGACTTTTGGATAAGGCTGTCTTAAAGGGTTATTGTGCAGACAACACATTAACCAGGCTAGGTTTGACCATGATGCATGCACAATATAACAGAGTAAGGTTTCTATGGGGTTTTAAACTAGTACCCTCAAGAGGACAACTTGAGGGGGAAAGGCACAAAACCGTCGACTGCACCGCTGATCGACTAGTTTTACCGCAAATAAGCCTTTCCGAATTTAGGGGTGATATAAAATGGAAGAGCATAACCACTCATCAAGCATTACTATAGGATTTGTATAGGCACGAGTGGAATATGACGTTGATCATGATTATGCAACAAAAAATGAGCAATAAAAGCATGTTGTCATGTGTTTGCACGTTATCAAAGCGGTAAATACAACATTTATGATTGAAAAGCAGTTACAAAGGAAAACAAAAAGAAGCATGTCCGTTTTGATTTTGAAAACAACAAGTACTTGAAAGAGATAAACAATTAATTGCACATAAAGGGGGGAAGGGAGAGGTTGCAAGTATTAACAAAGTAAAGACAAGTTCACAAAACAGTCTGAAATGGTAAAAGCCTAGATAAATCACCAGCAAAGCGACATGCTGTCGCACCCCCCTTTTTCCTCTCCTTTCGGATCAGTCAGGGTTTTGACATTATTGGGACAACTCGTTTTCTTTTGGGAGAAGGGGTATGTAAGAAATTGAAGAGTTGCCACCTAACGAATTAAGGTGCGTTAGGGCACCTACTAAGGCTCGTTTACAAACACAGATTGGATAACCAGAGATAGGGTAAGGGCTTGAAATTACTTCAAGGGGAATGTGTTAGGCACCCCTCAAAGACCACAACTGTGGTTCTCGGCTAAACAAACTTTGTGAACTTTAAAACAGGTAGCACATAAGCAATAAAAACACATAAGTACACGAATAAAGATTTTTGAGAAGATTCGCAGTCTAACCACACATATGTGCTAAAGTTGTAAATGATTTTAGGGTCTAAGCACATATATAATATTTTGAAACAGTTATGATCTAAACACACATATGTAAGGGATACGGGGTCCTAGGTTGTTTATCCTATAGGATCACATCAGTACAATGCCTGGTAATCACTCCTCGGAAGAGGGGCTACACGTTGCATTATCGCACCGGCTATCATACCCATATCTACCCTTTCCCACACCTTAGCGGTTATTAAAGTGAGTGTTGTTTAACGATCTATATGTGTGATGTTACCCGTCCCTTCTTAATGGCCCTGGAGGAATTTAGGACCTCTACCTATAGTTAGTTCTAGACAGACCCCTAAGGTTAAAAGAAGAAAATACTAGGCAGCAGGTAAGAACAAATAGGACTTGAATAGATAAAACAGGAAAAAAGAAATTAAGAGGCTCAGGTTTACCTCCACAAATATTGCATGTAAACAACACGTCTCAAACTCAAACAAGGGCTGTATTATTAAGCAGGATCCTAAAACATGATGTCTAGGTGAATATCAGAATATCATGAATCCTAATCAGTATGCCTACTGATTTTAAGCTTGTTAACCATTAGGCAGTAAACAAAAAAAGCAACAGTCTTCCAATTTTATAAAAGTTAGTTACCTAAGGCTTGCCTAGGCGTGGGGGAATGCACAATAGTTACCAGAATTATTTAAAACGGTATAGAAGTTTTTTTTACCTAAAGCATGTTGTTCTAAGTGTTGAAATAATGTGATGCTGAAACAATATACATGAAACTTAAGAGCATGATATCTAATGTATGATATGCTTTGCATGTGTGTTGGTCATAAACATGAATTCTACTGCGCACATGGGGAATGTAAACCTAAGGCATGATTTTTACCCATTGTTGTTGATGACAAACATAGCTACCCTCCCTTTTTCACTGTCAATCCCCAATATTCGTTTACAACAATTATTACAAATCAATGTGAATGAATTACATAAATAAATAAAGAAAAATAAGAAGTTACACTATAGGGAGCCTGAAAACAGGCCCATATTCTAAGAACCTCAAATGCCCAAATATTTCATAGCCTTCTCATATCCGGGTGTATCAGAGTTCCCTAAGGACCTCAAGGGATCCCGGGAAGTACCCACACCCATATTTCACAACCATAATTGAGTAAGTGTAGTGTGGAAGCGCCAACCCTAGTACATCAGAGTTCAGAGGGATCTCACAGGAATCCCAAGCCAATCATACACTGGAGGGTCGGAACCTAAGGACCTAAGAGTAGAGTGAGAGTTCTTGATATAGTTTTGAAAAGGTTTTAGTAAGAAAACAATGTTAAAATAGACTTGCTTGAAACAGTTTTGTGAAATAAAAGAGGGAGTCATCCAGTAAAACAACTTTTGAAAAGAGAGAGTTATATAATTAAACAACAGCAGATCAAACATAAAGCCAAAACCAAACTCAACAATACTTAAAGAACACATAATCAAAACAGGGAGAACAAACCTACACACAGGGATGATAATGATTGGGGACACATAGAGCACATGTAGTGCACACATAGTTACAGGAGCATTAAAATTCTTATAGGGGTTCAGGGAATCAGAATATCATGAATCTCGGAATTAACACAGGGTCAGACACCTCAAAATAGTTAACTGCTTTGCACAAAAAGGTTCATGATAGACATCAGGGAAAACATAAGTAAGGCAGAGTCACATTGAGGTATACTACAAATGGGATTCATAAGCAGGTTGATCCTAAGGGGTTGGACATATTCAGAAGCATGCTGATAAAGCAGTAAAGTGGACATATTAGTTGTAGGTTGAACAACAAAACCACAGATAGGAACATATTAGAAACATGATAAACTGAAGCAGTAAAAGAAGCATATTGGTTTGGGGACTTGAATTGAAATCAGAACATACCAGCAAAGAAGACAGTAAACACAAAAGTGAAGGGATAGGAGAGCACAATAGTTAGCCTTGGCTTGCAACCGGCTACTCAGGATAATAGTAAGTAACACAGAAAGAGAGCAGAAAGTTTTGAGTGTGAGAGAGAGAGGGAGAGAGATTTTTTGAACCAATGTGCTCGTGTCTTGATTGAATAAAAGAGAAATGTATATATAGTTTGAAACTAGGTAGAGAATAAGCTAAGAATCAAAGTCATGCAGTGATTTGGGTATCAGAATCAATCAGCATAAAATCAGCGTAAGTACTCCCTTCAATTAAGGAGTTAACTTCACACGGTAATAGACATGTAATAAATAAGGAAAGGTACCATATTTGACTGGAATATAACACATAAGGAAACAATCTCAGCACATAGAAGTATAAGAATGTAATAGAGGCTAGGTTCAGAAAATCTAATTAAGGAAAGTACTTAAAAATTGATTGACAGCATAATCACCCATAAAAGAACGCAAGAAAATATTTTAGAGGTTGAAGTGAGTAAAAGATATCATCACAGGAAATCAGTATAAGGTGTTAATCACAGAAAATTAGGGATTCAACTATAGAAGATAGAACTGATTAGAGGAATTAACAGAATAAACATAATATAAGTGGAAAAAGCAAGAGTCAGAAACCCTAATAAGGTAAAATCATAGAAACTCTGAACAAATTCATAAATAACAGTCATGCAAATGAATCAAATGAACAAATAAGCTAGAACAGACTCAGAACCCATGGTTAAGACCAAGAAACTTAGGGTTTTGACATAATAAATCAGATAAAGGGAAAAAATATGAATAAGCGTTTAAACATAGAATAATACAGAAAATCAGAAGGAAAAGTCATTTTGAAAAGGGGTTAAGAAACCCTAACTTTTAAGACGAAAGGGCATTTTTGAAAAATCGGAGAGATCTTTAAGGAAAACAATAAAATAACTCAGAATATACTCAGATCTATTGCAGATCTGAAGATTCAAGAGATGAGTTAGGGTTTGAGAGAGATAACCTAGAGGTAGAGAGAATCAGGCTTAGAAACCATAGGTTTAGCCGGAGATGGGAGTATCTTACTCGGACAGCCACGGGTTGCCTGAGAACGGCATGAAAAGGCCATGGGTGTGAGTTGAAACACCTCTGGTTTTCTTGAGGACCTTAGGGTAGAAATAATACTGCGTGTGAGGGAGCCATGGAGCGTAGAAGTCCAGGACTGGATAGAGAATGCATAAAAACATCGCAAGGTGGAGTTTATGCCGGTGGCGGTGCTTGAGAGGTAGGGTTTGGTTGAGAGGATTTGAGAGAGAAGAGAGGAGTGATGACGGGTGTGTGAGGGAAATAAGAAGGGTTTGGGGGGTCATTTAGTTTAATTAAGGTAAGGGAGATCTGGACTATTGATGTGAGTGATCAACGGTCAGGATTGAAATGGGGTATTGGGTTGGGCATATCAGCTTGGGCTCAAGCTTTTTGGGCTGGTATTTTTAAGGGGTTTTGGGCTAATATAATTGGGTTTGGGGGATGGTTTAATTAGGCTGGAATTAAAATGAGAGTGTCTATTTGTTAAATACCCAACTTAAATTAATTAAAAATAATTTCAAAATAGCTACTAATTATAAAAAATAAATTTCATGCACAGACAATAGTTTAAAAAGTTTATTTAATATTTAAAAATACAAATGATGAATTTTTGGTCAAAAAATAGTATAAAATTATATACTCGGGCTATAATTGCAAAGTTATTGCAATTATAGCCAAAAGATGCCATTTTGGCTAATTATGAGATAATTTGACTTAAATAGGGCCATAAAAAATAAATGAAATTAAGAAATGTTTTTGAAATTATTTGTGATGCGATTTTGTAATTATTTATTGGAAATAAAATGCTAGATAAATTAGACAAAATATAGGAAACTTATGGAAAAATACCAATCGTTGTTAATGCATAATTTTGAAGGTACATATGCAATTTTAAAACATATTTTGGAAAAAATTGGGTATCAACAGATCATAGATAGAATTGTTAAAGGATTATATCATGGATATTCCATAGCGCCCATGAAAGGCTAAAGAAATAACTAATATCGTGAGCCGCAAATCGGAAGATAGCTTAAAGGCTACATAAAGGTTGATCAGAGGAAAGAGGAAACTAAAGAATTACTTCACCCAAGTAAATCAGGAGTTTGATTATAGGACCCAAGAAATTATGGACATCGTGATTGAGAACATTGCAGAATCACCGTTAATATCAGAGGTACAAGAGAGATAGTACAATAGCCATATCCTATAACGGTTTTACGATAAAGCCAGTTAGAAAAGTAACAGCCTCATAATAAGACAGTATGAAGCTCCCACCGGATTGTGTATGCACCAAAGGTGCAAGTGTTATAATAGAGCTTCAAGTTATGGACGTGAATTATACCTATGTGGAAGGGAGTTCATGAAAGAGATAGAAAATACGATGCGAGATTTTAAGTAAGGTGAAGGTGAACAATGTACATGATACTCAAAGGAAGAAGATCGTGAATAGTCCATCCTTCAGATAGAATGCTAGAAGCGCTGGGATTCGGTATCAATAGCGACATCGACAGTGGCATATTTTACAGTCTACGGGTTCCAGGTATCGAGAGATCTACTTAAGAGAGTAAAGAAGAGTACGAGAAATGCGATGTCTCGCTTGATGTTCCAAAATAACATAAGGAAATATATGATGCAAGCAATCTGAAGGAAGGTTGCGAGTATTATAATAGTTATGTATAGGTCACAAGCTAAAACATGGTAAAGTGACAAGGCTTTAGGATGACATGAGTAAGGATAAGAAAGGGCGAGTGAGAAGGTGATAAGAATCGATAAGTCCTCGGGATTAAGCTCATGAAAATAAGAAAGCTGATGGTTTCTCTAAGTTATAGAAAGCTCAGTATAGCCCGAATGAACTCAAAGGAATCTAAGACTAATAGCATTTAGACGAGATGGAATGATGCCTTGGTAATAGAATGAGGGTGTAATTGTGATGGATAAAGGATGACGTTTGGGCCTTCGATTGAGTAATGACTTGAAGAGGATTTCACGAACTGTACGGGATTAAAATACCCACATAAGGTAATCACATTGGGATACTATGAAATACGATTATGGAAGCATGGTATTGCCCCAGGTGGATAAGTCTAATCATTTCAGATGTTCCCCGATAAGGCGTGAGCCCTAGTGGCCGTGTTACATAAGAGCTCAAGTTATCTGTGGTAGATCATAGCTCAATATTGAGGTGAATCAACAAGGGATGGATAAAAGTTACAAAGTATGAGATGAGATTAGGCCATCGGTCTTAAGGATAAGCAACAAGGGTAACATGGATTTGGTAGCAGACCTCAATAACGATAAATCGAAGTAAGAGTTATGAGCCTCCTTTGCGCCGCCTTCTTCATAGAAGCCGCCGGGTTTACCCGGAAGTCCGAATTCTATGGTAGAGAACGCTTATAGTATGGCGTACTTAGATATAGTAAAGCTAATGAATCTCAGAGGGAGATCTTGACATAATTTAGTATATGTTCACAAAGTGAGGCCTGGAGATTTGCTAAAAGCTGGAGGAAAGAGGAGAGAAGAGTCGCATAGGCTCACATAATAGGAAGAAGTCATACATCCTGCATTACAGAAGGTAGCAACAGTTACGAGATTGGAAGGACTCCGACCACAAATCATGGTGAGAGAAAAAGTCCTAAAGGGGGAAATGCCCTGGCCTTTGGAATTATTCACAGAATAGTTGCCTAGATGGCAAGGAGAGTACTAAAGTATTCGGAAGGCATAAGTCATGAAAATGATAAGTGCATCACTCAACATTTGAGGACGAATGTTCCAAATAGGGGGAATGATGTTATACCCCATATTTTCGTACCTGAAAGTATGCCATAAATAAATTGATGGAAGCTCGGAAATGAGATGTTACATCCCGCATTTTCGTATGTTAAAGTTTCATCGTAAGTTAATCCACGTAAGTTCGGGAATGGGATTATTTTGAGATTATAAGCATTATGCTATTTTATCACATGATGAGTAAATTCGTGAAGGAGAAAGGTTAAGCAAATCAAAAGAAATGAATTTCGTTGAAGTTTGACATTTTAGAATAAAATATGGCCTGATTTAAAATACCTGGTATTTATGGACTAGTACCATATAAGGTACCACATGACCATAATAGAGAGGTGTACGAAGTGTGTTAAAAGTGAGTAGTATTTTAAGTAATTTGAGATAATTCTTAATTATGTGGTTAATCGGGTAATTATTGATTTTCGTGGGAGATTAGCAATTAATTAAGGAATTAGTGATTAATAAATTAAGTTTTGGATAAGCCTAATAAATATCAATGTGTCAGCCAAGAACTTAAATGAACATGACTCTTAGATTCATTTGATAAGTGTCTCATTTTGAGGATTAAAGTGGGGCCCACCTAAGCCAATAATTTAAACAAGGTTTATTAACTTATTAAGGTTGGATGCTAAGTGTTTTAGTAACGGATGAATCACTTGTATACTGTTTTCTCGAACTCAAATTTTTCCAGAGGCCCCAAATTCGATCTTCTAGACTTACAGAGGGTGTAATTTGCTCAAGAAAAACACCTTCAAATAATTCATGGTTGCTTCTTTAATCCATGTAGTCTTTGCCATCTCTGCTGGTTCTCTTGCTCTCCACTCACACTCACTCACTCTCAATGATGCTCCGCTTTTTTACCCAAATAGTGTGAAAATTGGTGGCAAAGATAGCACAGATTATGCGGTAAAAGGATATCATATGGATTTTCCCTACTTCAATCCGCCGATACATGTTTTGTCGCAATCAACTTATGTTGGAGGGATTGTCAAGAGAATCGATTTAGGTATGCTAAGGCTAAGATCTTCCCTCAATTTTCATGATCTCATAATTACACGAGTTTGATAACGAGGCATAAAGAAAAATTCATATACGTATATGTTTCTAGTTTTGTAAGTTACAATATTATCATTATCCGGACTTCATATTTATTTGAGCATTTCCTTTTTCTAGTCAAGAGTGCAGAGAGTCTATATATATAATATTACAGTATTTTTAGTACCATCGAGCTATAATCAATGGGTAGGCCCCTACTAGGCAACCTCTGATCAGATTGTAAGTTATATACCGAGCCTACTGTGGGCAAACACCTATGAGCGAGCCCAGTTGTTGAGATACAGAGCCTAGTATGGCCGAGCGCCTATGAGAGAGCCTAATATAGCTGAGCAGTTATATATATATACCGAGCCTTATAAGGCCAGACAACTATTTTACTTACTAAATTAAGAGAATAGAGTCAGTATCAGCAAGTGAGCATACCTTCAGATTATCTTTGACCCCCAGTTTCTTTTAGTTATTATATTATCAGTTCAGTTTCAGCTTTCAGTATATTGCCTTACATACTCGGTACATTATTTCATACTTATGTCCCTTTTTCTAGGGGGGCTGCATTTTATGCGTGCATGTTCAGAAAGACAGACGGGTAGACCTCCTCATTAAGTGTTGCCGGAGTTTAGCTTGATCGATAAGATCCATGCCTTTCAGAGTTTTCGGGTCTAGAGCTTTATGTACATATTGTGTATATATGTATATGTTATGAGTAGGCTAAGGAGTTGTTGCGATCACAGTATATCCACCGGTAGGGGCTTGTAGACATATCTTGTCAGTTAGTGCAGTATGTTTGGTTTGTAGGCCATGTACGTGTATTTTGTTGACTACTTAGTTGTAGTAATTATGATGGCCTTGCCTTCCCAACTTTATATTGATATTTAGTCAGCATTCGCAGTTGTCTTGCAATGTGGCCCGTGGCCAAAGTATGACATCACATGTTCAGAGTTCCTTAGTCGCAAGTTGGTACGCAATGTTAGGTGAGGCATTGGATTCCGGTCTCGTCCCCTAAGTTCGGGGCGTGACATAGGGAAATTCTCGTAAATGCAAACCATGTTCCCCTGGCAAAAGAGGACCTTGTTCCCCTCGCAAACGCGACATAGTTGTCGCAAATCCAAACCTAGCCCAGCCCAAGTCTACATCGCAAATGCGACCCATGTATCACAATTTCAATACCTGTGATTCCCTTGCTAAGGTCAGAATTGCGACCCTTATGTTCGCAAATGTGAAACCATAGGTATCAGTATACCAGATTCTTGTTTTTAGTCCAAAACATTCCAAAATATGTCTGAAACTCATCCGAGCCCTCGGGGCACCAAACCAAACATCCACACAAGCGTAAAAATATCAGAAAAACTTGTTCGTGTGACCAAAACACAGAAATAACATCTTGAACTACGAATCGGACATCAAAACGCATAAATTTCAAAGTAAAGTTCAAGAACCTATAGAATTGCAACTAAATGCCTGAATCCTATCAAATAAACTTCAAACGATACCAAATTTTGTAGATAAGTTCTAAATAACATAATGGACCTGTTCCAAATCCCAAAATAAAATTCCAAACCTGAGAGCCAAAGGTCAATCTACGGTAAAACTTCTAAGCCTCAAATTACCATTTTTTGGCAAAACAATAAAACTAACCTACTGTCACACCTCCTTTTTCCCGCCAAGGGATATGGAGTTTTTCCAATCAAAGTGACATTATTCGAAATGAGATTATTTATTGATTTAGAGTCTCCATTTGGAATAATTATTATGGTGTCCCAAGTCACCGGCTTATTTTAAATCCTAGATCGAGGAAATTGACTCTTATTTATGGTCTGCGGACACATAATACCAGGTAAGGAAATTTGTTAACCCGGGAGAAGGTGTGAGGAACTCTCGGATTCTGTGGTTTTAGCACGGTCACTTTACAATCATGTACCGGGATTAACTAACGAATTATTACGTGTTTTAGAACCTATGTGTGTTTTACCTTTTACCGCATTTAATTATGGCGGTTTGTGGGCTTATCTTCAAAACGGATCACACGTGTGTAAACCCATTTTATTCGGCACACTAAAAATCATATCACGGGTACGTGTATATAATTTATCACGCTTTATTAGTTATTAGGGTTGTTCGGCCAAAGTCGGCTGACGCGTACTTTGATTTATTTGCGAAAATCATAATCATGTCACGCGAATGTGTACACAATTAGGATAGCAGATTAATTGCGCGCCTAAAAGCATTTCTACGAATATTCATTTTTTAAATAGTAATCATAATTGTGTCATGCGAACGTGTACACAACTAATAGCACTTTATTATTATTAAGATAGTTTCGCCAAAAGTTGCACGGAAGCATACCTCGGTTTTAATTTTGACAATCGTAATTATGTCACGCGAACATATACATATTCACAATAATTTATTAAAAAGCGTGCCTAAAGCCTTCTGCAAATTAAGAGTATTTTTTCCAAACTAGTCTCGAGATTATTGCCAAGGCAAATGTCATGAAAATGGAGTTGCATGGAAGTCGGGAAATATTTAGTTATGTGGAGTATTGACAAGTTATCTATATTTAGAAATATTTATAACTTACTACTCTCTATTTAAAATTACAAGACATTCATCTATTATGGGAGAAGTGGGCCAGCATTATTTATTCTCGAAGTTAAAGCAAAATGGGGAATGAAAATACTCCTAACGGAGATTCTGTCTTTAACAAAGGGGAAAGAAAAAAATAATCCTTCATTGCAAAAAGAATGCAACAAGAATGATTTAACATGCTATATCCTCCAGGATAATTATGCAAGTAAAATGAGGAGATAGGCAGCTAATTAACAATCAAATCAAAAGAAGAGAGAGGCAAAAGAGATCTTAAATCAAGAACAATTATAACTCTTATTTGCTGTTAATTCCTAACTTTATTATAATAGCCAAAAACAGTTTTGCCAAGTAGCCAAAACAAAACTCCATAACCAAAATTCTTATATTATTTTTTAGCCATTATGGACATCACTTAAAAAATAATGAAAATTACTTCTCAACTACCATGAGGAACAAACAGGTACATGTATTTTAATGGGTGATTATAGGTGCTAATAGTGATGGTTTTACATTGAGATTTTACTAGTTTTTGCTGCACTCTTTGTGATTAAGTCTTAGTGTTTTGGGGTTAGGTCTCTCTTTTGAGGAAGATGAGATACAAAAAGGGGAATAGAATTTTTTGGGTAGTCGGCTGTAGCTCTTTTTTTCTCGAACAAAAATCAAAATAATTTTTAGCTGCATATTTTGACCGATTTTCATTTAAGTGACTTCAAATTTTGCATCAAGATGCAAGCTTTGAACAATTATCTCCATGAAATACAACAAAATTTTATCTTAGCATGTTAAATATACTGTTAAGATGCAAAATAAAAACTCATCTAATTCATTGCATCTTAATTCATAATTAGCTTACCACCAAAAGAAAATTAAACCAACAAGCAAAATTATAAAACAGATAGGTTGCAATTTGGCCAACTAACTGAAACTAGAATAATTTAAGTTAAAAATGCAAGAAAGATAGAAACTTTTTGACTTGGCATTGACCAACTAGCAATCAAAATACAGAAAAATGAGATTTATGAACATAAATTCTATTGAAATAGTAGAAGAAAAAAAAACGAACCTTAGTAACAATGAATTACAGATAAAAACTTCGGAGTAATGAAACTTGATCCAAGAGCAGATCTGACCACGAACAGGAAATTTGCCGGCGACCTCGACTAGCCTTGTTTGATGATGATTTTGTGATGTTTACCAACTAATTTTGGGTGGAATTTTGGTCGTTGTTTAGAGCTAATTTATGACTGTTTCAGCTAGGTTTTAATGGGTTGATTAAAGGTGTTTTACAGGTGAAGTTTGGGTGATTTTTGGGGTTTTCAAAGGCTGTAGCAATATGAGTATTTCCTTTGTAAAATGAAGAATGAAGACCTCTAAAATCAGAAAAGGAAGGGGAGGCACTGTCCTCTTTTGAATTTGAGGTATCTGTCGTTCTTCTATTCAAAATGCCAGACCGAACCTCTTTTTTTTGTGTTATTTATAGATGTATCGATTATTGGTGAGATCAGTGGGAGAAGTGGGAAAGAGATGCGAAGGAGTGAGGGTGAGGCATGAGTGAAGTGGGGAAGTGGAGAAGAGATGTGAAGGAGTGGGGGTGAGGCATGAGTGAAGTGGGGAAGTGGAGAAGAGATGTGAAGGAGTGGGGGTGAGGCATGAGTGAAGTGGGAAAGTCGGAAAGTTGGGTGTTATTATTATTTTAATTTTATATATATATATATATATATATATATATAACATATTTTTAGATTTAAAGAAAACTATATAAATAAGAAAATCCAATATTTACACTATAGTTTAAATTATACTAAGAAAAATACTATTATAACTTACATTT
>ML370581.1:0-12449 GCA_005239525.1 Nicotiana knightiana | reverse complement strand
GGGGGGGGGGGGAAGCTACTTCCAGTCAAGGTGAAGGACTGCAAGTTGTGGCAGTTCTAGCAGCCACTCGTCCACAACCTCAAGGACAATGGGAGTTTGGCATCAAAATCATACCCCCCATGTACTAAGGATTGGTACAAGCATTGTAGGCCAAAACATGTACATCCAGAAGCTACTATTCATGAGTGTTGCCTGCAAGTAAAGTACCAGGAAATTTGGAGAGGCATCCATGAGTTTGGGTTGAGCTATGTATTCAAAAATACAGGGGATAAAAATCTCAATCTGGTTCAGGAATTCTATGTTGGGTTTGATCCAGAGGATACTAAACAGCTGGTGCCGATTCATAGACGGTTGATAGACTTTTCAGCCACAACCATATGTAATTTTTTAGGTGCTCAGGATGTTCCTATGGAGCCATTGGACTACTTCATACGGCGCCCTACATATAGAGAGGTGAGACACACTTTTTGTTGTGTCAATTCTATGGCAGCGTGGGTTCGGGATAAGAAAACAAATTGGCACAGGAAATTCCCCAAGAAGAATATGAGGGTGGAGGCTTAAGTATGGTTGAAATTGATTAATGCACAGCTCCTACCATGCAATCATGACACGCTCATTAGATGTGACAGGACGTTTGTGCTCTATTTCCTCATGACGGGGCAAAGGGTGAATGTGGGTCGTCAGATCCGCTACCAGATGTCCTTAGTAATAACTAGTAAGAAGATCTACCGAATGCCATTTCCAAATATGTTGACTCAGTTCTTAAGACACAAGGAAGTTGAGGAGGATCCAGAGTTCGAGTACATCATTGATCAGCCCTTACGACAAACGGACATTTATGGGCAGGTGCCGAGAGCAATGCTCGTGATGATAGTTTTATGGACCATTTATATGGGATAATGGATTTGCAGCTGCGGATAGGGGGACGACTGACCACGACGAAGGAGAGGACCATATTGGATGAGTGATTCCCGCTCAATGCTCATGCTCAGGAACTAGTTGGGCTAGGTAATGGATACAGACTCCCGGATGATGAGGATGTCAACACACCGGAGCAGTTTGAGGCCGAGCCGTATCAGTAAAATGATGAGAATGATGATGAGGATGAGGATGAGGAGGAAGCACAAGATGAAGAGTGGACAGCCTCAGAGGATGAGGGCGGCGATGCAGCTTGACCATTGAGTTTTTCCTACACTCTACTAATTTTTATCTTGTTTTGTCAGTTGTGTATGCGTGTATGCACTGCGGACATTGCATAAAATAAGTGTGGGTTGGGGAATTGTAAAGAAAATTAGTCTTGTTTGAGTATTTGTTCTTAGTAATTGTCATCTTAGTTTAGAAATTATTTTATTTAATTGTTTTTAGTTAGTGTCTTTTTAATCTTTTTAGAAGAAAAAAAAGAAAAAAGATTATATATAAAAAAAATAGACAAATTGGACTCTTCCCGGCGATGGATCGCCTAGACAGTTTTCTTGAGGGAATTAAGTCTAAAGAAAAACCCCAAAAAGATTTTTTTTGCAGGTGGTGTAGTAATTTCCTCTTTGTTTTTCTTTGGGCCGCGGTTCTTTTCCAAGGGTTTTATTTGAACCGGGTGTAGTTAGTATTAATTTTTAGGAGTATGAACCACTGGGCTATGAATTGAATTGCAGCGATTTCTCTTCACTTTGTTATGCCTTGAGAATAGTTAGTACTCTGGTTGTGACGCTTAGACTCTATTTTTGACTCTAGTATAAGTACCTTAAATCGTAGATTCTTAAATTTGCTTAACTTCTTTGACTGGAGTGTCGTGATAAAACCAATCCTGAGTGAGTTATGTGCCAGGTCTGTGTGAGATTTGTACGTATTTTGTGCATTGCACTTGATGTCTAGAATTACCCCGTGTGTGTGCAAAGTGAAATAATAGTCTTGTTCAGTCTGGGAAGTGATATAGGCGTTTCTTTGTTGAGCCAGATATATGTAGTTTACCCGCCTAAATGTTATGTATCGTAGTTAACCCCTTTGAGCCTATAATCCTGTTTCTTTGGTAACCACGTTACAAGTCGTACCCCTTTGTTTGAATCAACAATATATTTGAACCTTTTTACCTCTCATGAGCACTTGAATTGTGATAAATTATGAAAAGGTTAAAGTGTGGGGTGGTGGGTTGGCTTTTGAATGGAACAAATGAAATAAGGAGAAAGGTGAACTGTTTTGAAAAAGGAAAAAAGATGTCAATAAAAACTACTTGAAAAAAGAGAGAGAGAAAAAAATAATAGTTGTGTTGTAGGAAAAATATTTCTTGATGGTGGTGGCTAGTGATATTGTCACAACCCAAATTCCCAAACTTAGAGGTCGTGTGGATCCTAACACCACACTTGCTAGGCAAGCCAATGTTAGAATTCGATTAACTACTTTGCATTATTTATCAATTTAAACATAACAAAATAATCTAAAGTAAACTGAGTGTATTGACTTTTAAAGAATGATTCCCAATGTAATAAAGAGAAACAGACAATTAACTAATTAAAACGAGCCATGAAACTAATCAAATAAATAAATCTAGAACTACCCCAAAGTCTGGTGTCACAATCCACGAACTACTAAAGAATACTACAAATAATGGCTGAAAGAAATAGTGTAACTGTTCTGAATGATATAAAACAGTGTATGTAAAAATAGGAGAAGACTCTCGGAATCTGCGAACGCCGGCAGATGTACCTCGTGTCTCCAAATGAATCGGGTGGTCGTCCTGAAATCCTCTACTGCTGACTAGCACTCGGATCTGTGCCAAAAGAGCACAGAGCGTAGTATCAGTAAAACCGACCCCATGTACTGAGTAAGTGCCGAGCCTAACCTCGGCGAAGTAGTGATGAGGCTAAGTCGGACTTCAGCAATATAATCGATAACAACAATAAATAATAAAGCCAGCAGGAAGCCTAAACAAATAAATAAATAAATACGTGATGCAACAAAATAAATTAACTCAGTTATAACCAATTCTCAAATAACTTTTCAATATTCCAAACTTTAACTTTGAATAAAAGTAGTGCCAAAATATGAAAATAGTAATATAAAATAGAACGTTTCAAATCTTTCTTTCCTTTCAAAATCAGTAAAAATATAAATGTCCTCCCTTATCGCTCCTTGTTGCAGCATACAACCCGCTCCCACCCGTCCTCCCTTATTGTTTCTCCCTAAAATATCACCCTTATTACTCCTGTTGCAGTGTGCAACCCGATCCCACCTGTCCACCCTTATCACTCCTTGTTGCGGCGAGCAACCCGCTCCCACCAGACATATCATATCAATTTATTTAAGATTTCACAAATTGAGGCCAAGCCTTTCACAATACTTTAGTCTCAACAATTATAAATAATAAACTGCATTATTCTCATAACTTCATCAATAACCTCTCAATCATGAAACCAACAGGAATATCAAATATAAATACCTTCAATTCATACAAACAATACCAAACCTCTCAGCCATGTTTATATCACTAGGAAACCAACTCAAACAACCAATACTCTTTCCAAATAGTCACAAAAATAACTAACAACAATTCCACCAGGCCAAATAGTCATAGAAACAATAATGAACATAGAACAGTTAAGACAATGATCAAATAAATGGGGAACGGGAAATGGGATCATGTTTAACAGACAATTCGGGTGGTGCATAGATACTCGTCACCACACCTATACACCACGCCCATGCATTTCACATAACAAACAAATGGGGAGTCCTATTCCCTCTGCCAAAGTTAGACCAAACACTAACCTCAATTCCGCAGGCCACTCACTGATCAATTATTGCTTTTCCCTTTGAATTCACCTCTAAATTGCTCGAATCTAATCAAAATTAACTCAATATCATTAAATAATGCTAAATGAACTAACTTTATTGAAAAATATAATTTTTCCTAAGTTTTCTCAAAAAAAAGTGAAAACCCGACCTCGGGCCCGCTTGGTCTGAACTCGGGGTTCGGACAAAATAACGTTTACCCATTCACCCAGGAACCCAAATATGCTATTATTTTTGAAATACGACCTTAATTTGATATAAAAATTCAATTTTTACAAAACTCCCTAAATCTACCCAAATCCTAAATTTTTACCATGAAAATTCTTTGTTTTTGCTTAAAAGGTGATGCAAAATTGTAAGGAATTGAAAGAACAAGGTTTGGAATTGATTACTTATGAATTGGGGATGAAGATTGTTGAAGAAAACTCATTTTTAGGGCTGGAACCTCGAAAATTTGGAGAAGAAAGGGTTCTGCCCAGTTTTTAAAAGGCATTTATAATAGATGGGCTGGGCAACTGTACGATCGAGGGTAATGAGGTGCGATCTCACAGGGTAAGGGAGTTGGGGCACTGCGATCGCGGGTGGGGGATTGTGTTCGCAGAGGGGTAGGGGGTGTACAGTGCGGTCACAGAGCACACAGTGCGATCGCAGAGCACACAGTGCGATCGCAGAGCACACAGTGCGATCGCACAGCTTACATGGACTTTGCTTCGCGATCGCACTCGAGGAGCTGCGTTCGCACAGTAAAATATTTTGGGATCCCTGAAGACTACACTATGTGATCGCGGTTATACCTATGCGATCACATAGTACAAAAACCTGGACACCAGATATTGCAAAACCAGCAGTTCATTTAAAGTGAAAAACACCACGTGGCCTATCCGAAACTCACCCGAGCCCTCGGGGCTCCAAACAAATCATGCACGCAAGTCTAGAAACATCATACGGACTTGCTCGTGCGATAAAATCATGAAAATAACATGTAAATCTGTGAATTAAACCTCAAAACTCATCCTTTTCAACAAAAACTCTTAAAGTTCATAATTTCTCAACCGGATGTCCGAATCACGTCAAACGAACTCTGTTTTTCACCAAATTTCACAGTTAACCTTTAAATATCATAACAAAGTTGTACCGGGCTCCGGAACGAAAATAGGGACCCGATACCAATATTTTTAGCATTATTTCTTTTCTTTAATTCACAAACATTTCAGCAAAACAATTTCTTTCAAAAATTGATTTCTAGGGCTTGGGAATTCGGAATTCATTTCTGGCATACGTCCGAGTCCCATATTTTACTGCGGACCTCCGGGGATTGTCGTAACTCAGATTCGGGTGAGTTTACTCAAAATGTTGACCAAAGTCAACTTTTATCAAATTTAAATTCTAAAAATCACTATTTTTTATATTTTCACATAAAAACTTTCCGGTTTAATGCCCGGACTGCGCACGCAAATCGAGGTATTTAATTTTTGTCTTTTACTGTTATTTAGCATGGAACGGAGTTTAATTTTATAAAAGGACCCCTTGGGTCATCACAATCTCCACCTCTAAAACACATATTCGTCCTCGAACGGACATAGAAATTTATCTGAAGTGGCGAACAAGTGCGGGTATCTACTCTACATCTCAGACTCCCAAGGAAAACTCTTAGATCTCAATTGGCGAACCTGCCGGTCTAAAATAGTTACCGGCTCCTCCTCATAAGTCAAGTCTTTGTCCAACTGGACAGAGCTGAAATCTAACACATGGGATGGGTTGCCATGATATTTCCGGAGCATAGACACATGAATACCGGATGAACTAAGGATAACACTAGAGGAAATGCATGTCTATTAGCTACCCCCCCCCCCACACTCTATCAAGGATGTCAAATGGCCCGAAGTACCTAGGGCTCAACTTACCCTTCTTCCCAAATCTCATAACACCCTTCATGGGCAACACACGAAGCAATAATCTCTCTCCAACGATCGGCATAACTTTTTTTCCTAGACTGAGCTGCACGAAGTCTCTCCTGAATAACCTTGACCTTATCTAAGGCCTCCGGAACTAAGTCTGTACCCAACAACTGAGCCTCTTCCGACCTAAACCATCCGACTTGTGATCTGCACCGTCTACCATATAATGCCTCAAAAGGAGCCATCTGAATGCTCGACTGATAACTATTATTATAAGCAAACTCCGCTAACATCAAGAACTGACCCCATGACCCTCCAAAGTCAATAACACAAGTGTGGAGCATATCCTCCAATATCTGAATAGTACGTTTGGACTGCCCGTCAGTTTGAGGGTAAAATGTTATACTAACTATACTCGGGTACCCAACTCACGCTGAACTGCTCTCCAAAAGTGCGAAGTAAATTACGTACCTCAATCAGAAATGATAGACATGGGATCACCATGAAGGCGAACAATCTCCCGAATATATAACTCAACCAACCGCTCTGAAGTATAAGTACTTTCCACAGGAATGAAATGTGCTGATTTAGTCAGCTTATCCACAATAACCCAAAATTCGTCAAATTTCCTTTGAGTCCGTAGGAGTCCAACAACGAAGTCCATAGTAATTCGCTCACACTTCCACTCAGGAATCTCTATCTGCTGAAGCAAACCATCAGGTCTCTGATGCTCATACTTTACCTGCTGACAATTTAAGCAACGAGCCACATACGCCACAATGTCTTTTTTCATCCTTCTCCACCAATAATGCTGCCTCAAATCTTGGTACATTTTGGCTGCACCGGGGTGAATCGATTACTTAGAACTGTGAGCCTCCTCAAGGATCAACTCACGAAGGCCATCAACATTAGGCAGACATAACCGAACCTGCATCCTCAAAACACCATCATCTTCAACTGTAACCTGCTTTGCACCACCATGTCGAACTGTGTCCCCAAGGACCATCAAATGCAGGTCATCATCCTGCCGCTTCCAGATACGCTCAATTAGAGAAGACCGAGCGACTCTACAAGCTAGAACACTGCTGGGCAAAATATCCAACCTCACGAACTGATTAGCCAACGTCACCATTGTACAAGCTAGAACTAATCATATAAATAAATCTAGAACTACCTAGAGTCTGATGTCAAAATCCACGAACTACTAAGGAATACTACAAATAATGGCTAAAAGAAATAGTGTATTTGTTCTGAATGATATAAAACAGTGTATGTAAAAATAGGAGAAGACTCTCGGAATCTGTGAACGCCGACAGATGTACATCGTCTCTCCAAATAAATCGGGTGGTCGTCCTGAAATCCTCTACTACTAATTAGCACCCGGATCTGTGCAAAAGAGCACAAAGTGTAGTATCAATACAACCGACCCCATGTACTGAGTAAGTGTCGAACCTTACCTCGGTGAAGTAGTGACGATGCTAAGTCGGGCTTCAACAATATAATCGATAACAACAATAAATAATAAAGCCAGCAGGAAGTCTAAACAAATAAATAAACAATTGCCGCAACAAAATAAATCAACTCAGCTATAACCAATTCTCAAATAACTCTACAAAATTCCAAACTTTAACTTTGAATAAAAGTAGTGCCAAAATATGAAAATAGTAGTATAAAATAGAAAGTTTCAAATCTTTGTTTCCTTCGAAAATCAGTAAAAATATAAATGTCCTCCCTTATCACTCCTTGTTGCGGCATGCAACCCGCTCCCACTTGTCCTCCCTTATTGCTCTTCCCTAAAATATCACCCTTATTACTCATTTTGTGGCGTGCAACCCAATCCCACCTTTCCACCCTTATCACTCCTTGTTGCGGCGGGCAACCCGCTCCCACCAAACATATCATATCAATTTATTTAAGATTTCACAAATTCAGGCCAAGCCTTTCACAATACTTTTGTCTCAACAATTATAAATAATAAACTTCACTATTCTCATAACTTCATCAATAACCTCTCAATCATGAAACCAACAACAATATCAAATATAAATACCTTTAATTCATACAAACAATATCAAACCTATCAACCATGTTTATATCACCAGGAAACCAACTCAAACAACCAATACTCTTTCCAAATAGTCACAACAATAACTAACAACAATTCCACCAGGCCAAATAGTCATAGAAACAATAATGAACATATAACAATTAAGACAATGATCAAATAAGTGGGTAACGGGAAAGGGGATCATGTTTAAAAGACAATTTGGGTGGTGCATAGATACTCGTCACCACACCTATACACCACGCCCATGCATTTCACATAACAAACCAATGGGGAGTCCTATTCCCTCAAGCCAAAGCTAGACCAAACACTTACCTCATTTCCGCAGGCCACTCACTGCTCAATTATTGCTTTTCCCTTTGAATTCACCTCTAATTTGCTCGAATATAATCAAAATTAACTTAATATCATTAACTAATGCTAAAGGAACTAACTTTATTGAAAAATATAATTTTTCCCAAGTTTTCTCAAAAAAAGTGAAAACCCGACCCGGGGCCCGCTTGGTCGAAACTAGGGGTTCGGACCAAATTACGTTTACCATTCACCCACGAACCCAAATATGCTATTAGTTTTGAAATCCGACCTTAATTTGATATAAAAATTTAATTTTTACAAACTCCCTAACTCTACCCAAATCCTATATTTTTACCATGAAAATTCCTTTTTTTTTTGCTTAAAAAGTGATGCAAAATAGTAAGGAATTGAAAGAACAAGGTTTGGAATTGATTACCTATGAATTGGGGATGAGTATTGTTGAAGAAAACTCGTTTTTAGGGCTGGAACCTCGAAAATTTGGAGAAGAAAGGGTTTTGCCCAGTTTTTAAAAGGTATTTATAATAGCTGGGCTGGGAAACTGTGCGATCGCGGGTACTGAGGTCCGATCGAACAGGGTAAGGGATCTGGGGCAGTGCGATTACGGGTGAGGGATTGCGTTCGCACAGGGGTAGGGAGGGGTGCACAGTGCGGTCGCGGATCACACTGTGCGATCGACAGCTTACCTGGACTGTACTTCGCGATCGCACTCGAGGAGCCACGTTCGCACAATACAATATTTTGGGACCCCTGAAGACTACACTATGCGATCGCGATTATACCTATGCGATCGGATAGTAAAAAAACTTGGACACCAGATATTGGAAAACCAGCAGTTCATTTAAAGTGAAAAACACCTCGTGGCCTATCCGAAACTCACCCGAGCCCTCGGGGCTCCAAACAAATCATGCACGTAAGTCTACAAAAAATCATACGGACTTGCTCGTGCGATAAAATCATGAAAATAACATGTAAATCTATGAATTAAACCTCAAAACTCATCATTTTCAACAAAAACTCTTAAAGTTCATAATCTCTCAATCGGATGTCCGAATAACGTCAAACGAACTCCGTTTTTCACAAAATTTCACAGTTATCCTTTAAATATCATAACAAAGTTTTACCTGGCTCCGGAACCAAAATACGGACGCGATACCAATGATATTTAGTAGTATTTCTTTTCTTTAATTCACAAACATTTCAGCAAAACAATTTCTTTCCAAAATTGATTTCTACGGCTTGGGACTTCGGAATTCATTTCCGGGCATACGCCCAAGTCCCATATTTTACTGCGGACCTCCCAAGAATGTCGTAACACAGATCCGGGTCCATTTACTCAAAATATTGAGCAAAGTCAACTTTTATCAAATTTAAATTCTAAAAATCACTATTTCTTATATTTTCACATAAAAGCTTTCCGTTTTCACGCCCGGACTGCGCACGCAAATTGAGATATTTAATTTTTCTCTTTTTATGGTTATTTAGCATGGAATGGACTCTAATTTTATAAAATGACTCCTTGGGTCATCACAGATATACTTGTACTTAAAGAAGTATGGGGTAATATAAATTGAAGTGAAGGTGGAATGTTGGTTTGATATAAGTATGGGTTGTAGTATTAAAGTATATGTATTAAAGCGCTTAAAGGAGGTGTAGTCACTCATATCCAAATGTATCGTACCCCACTCGCAGCCTGCATTACAACTAATTAAAGTCCTACTTGATCTTAGACTGAATGAGCTCGATTAGTAGAGTATTACACTATAGGCAAGCCTATGGTGCATTATTTGTGGCATATGAATGTTATTTCTGAGAGGGAGTGAATTTTTCCTATCTTGAGTTCCTACGTTCTTAAAATTCATTGTGTGTGGAATTAAGCTCTTTGTTGGGTGAGAGCACGTGATTCATAAAGGAAAGGTAATGTCATTGACCTCCATATTAGGGTAAGTAAGTGAATTGTGAATAAGTCATGGTATTTGTGAGTCAAATCTTGAGGTGAGATGTTACACCTTTGTGCTTAGACTATTTTAAAGATTCTTGGTGTGATGAGTTAAGGAAATTGCTTAAAAAGGTTGTGTCTATAAGTGTAGTTTGATTGCTCGAGGACGAGCAATGCTTAAGTGTGGGGTATTGATGTACTGCTATAATTTCATACTTTAGCACATTATTTGCCTCGCATTTAATATGCTTTAATGATAAACTACATTTTATTTGTGCGTAATGCGATCTATTTTATGTGTAAATTAATTGGAGACGAAAGTAGAGCAAAAGGAAATTTAAAGTCTAAAGCGTTCTAGAAAACAGTTGAAAAGAAGAAAGAAAGAAGTGAACAACAGATAAATGAGGAAGTTGGCGAAGCAACGCTTTTAACTCGCGTTAGAACTGGCTGGGCGAGCCTTTTAGCTTGCATGGGAGCAGGCAAGGCAAAGTGGGGCGAGGTCCACTTCGCGTTAAGGCTGGTGAAGCTAGATCTGGGGCGAGGTCCAGCTCGCGTGAAGGCTTGCGAGGCGAGGTCTCTGGCGCGCACACTCCAAACTTTGAAGGCTTATTTTGTCTCCTGGTTTGACTAGGAATTGGCCTATGTCGTTTAGGTCTTTTCCTACACATATAAATAGACATTAAATGCCACTTTTGAGAGAGTTTTGGAAACCGGAGGCAAGAATAGCTCGTGGAACAACTGTTGGGAGTTAGAATCATTGATTTCTACATCCCTCTATCCTTACTTTTGATGCAAAATATTTTGGATATTATTATTATGAGTATTAGTAGCTAAACTCCTAATCTAGAATTTTGATGGAACCTATTTNCTACGTTATTATTGTGGTTGGTTGAAGATCTCTCAATCCATTGTGCCTATTTAGTATGTATTACTCGGGAGAGAGTGCATATTTAGGTAGTTGTTGAACACCATCACTCCTAACATACATGACGGATCTACAGAGGGTTTAAAGGTGGGATTAGGGATAATGAAACCTTGGTGCGATCCGAGTGAGCGTACTTAATGCCAGCTAGTGTAATTCGGGAGAATATGTCTAGTAAATTTTGGTAGTTACTTGGGAGAGAATTATAACATGCAGAGCGCTCATTATCGCTAGAGAAGAATTAGGCAAATTTATAGAAAACATAGCGGAAAGGATTCTGACAATAGGGGAAATCATAACCTTAAATCACTCCAACTCTTATCTACAACCATTGATAGTTAGTTAGTAATTATTGCATTTCATTACGTGATATTTAGTTAATAAACATCCAATTTGTTACTTAAATATTTCTGAAGATTTATTGGGTGAATTTGTGCGAGTCTAGTAACTGTGTTTAATAGGTTAATTCTCTGTGGGATTCAACTCCGGACTTATTAACCAGAATATATTTGCAACGACCGCTTAGTCCTTTTTAGAAGGCATAGTTGGGGGTGATCAGTGTTCCGAGTAGGGGTGTTCAAAATCGAACCGAAACCGAAAACCGAACCGAAACCGAAGCTTGATGGCTTATTGGTATCGGGTTAACAGACGGGGAACGGATTGAAATTTTTTTATTAACTGCATATCGATTTGGGGCCGGATTATTCAATTTTCTTAACGGATAATACGTTAACACATTGTTGTGTCCTTTCAATTTCACGGTGGATAACGTTAGTATAACAACAGAAATTGAAAGGACTAATCAATTTAATATTTTGGTAGGAAACAAGTGGGCATTGGAGCTAAAATATCAACAAGTAAAGGTCTCAAAATATAGTATGTTATTTACTTTAATACCATGCACGTCCGTAAGTTCTGTTGTCTAATGATTGCACTAGCTTGTGAGAAGACATATTTAGGAAATCAAAAGTCATGTCTTCAACAGAAAAACATCCTTCAATATGATTAAGAAGCCTAAATAAATTGTCTACCTAAGGATCTGTAGAGATCTAGCATCTGCCTCTAAAATGTTAAGTAGATATTGGCCATCAATAGGGCAATTGTAATACAGTAGCATACTGAAATAGTATAACAATAACAACAATAAACTAGGTATAATCTCACAAGTGGAGTCTGGGAGAGCAATGGGTAGGCAGACCTTACCCTTACCTTGTGAAGGTAGATAATTGTTTCTGATAGACTCTGGGCTCAAGAAACAATGAAAAGGAAGCAATAGATAAATTATAACTAAACCCATAAATGGATCTTTTGATAAATAAACTAAATGCAAAGACTTGTATGTAACTAAAAAAACGAAGATTGACTTAAATAGCTAAAATCAAGACTTCCAAAAATCTGCGAAAAACCATAAACAATCATGAAAACTCAATTTTGGAAGCTTTTGCGTGAAGTACAACAAAAACCCCTAGAAGTCAAAGTTGATCGGACTCTTCACCTTCGGTACTGCACCCGTGGGTGCGGGTATGGGAT
>ML370580.1:201414-217289 GCA_005239525.1 Nicotiana knightiana | reverse complement strand
AAGCACATAAAATGCGAGGTATATAATGCTTAAAATCACGAATTCTAGCCACACATCACTCACAATTCCAGGTATTCCGTGCACCCAGTTTCTACGAAAATGTATGAAGATCTCCAGGAAGTTTATTGGTGGAGCGGTATGAAGAAAGGTGTGGAAGACTTTGTATCTAAATGTCCGAATTGTTAGCAGGTGAAGGTCGAGCATCAGACGCCCGATGGGTTAACTCAGCTTATGGAAATTCCAATGTGGAAATGGGAAATGATCAACATGGATTTAGTGGTAGGGTTACCTTGCACTCAGTGCAAGTTCGACTCGATTTGGGTGATAGTGGATTGGCGAACAAAATCAGCTCACTTCTTGCCAGTCAAGTCCACCGATACTGCAGAACAATACGCTCAGTTGTATTACATGGAAATAGTCAGGCTTCATGGTACTCCAGATTCTATTATCTCAGATCGATGAGCCCAGTTCATGGCTAATTTTTGGAGTACATTTCAGCAAGGTTTGGGTACTCAGGTAAATCTCAGCACGGCTTTCCATCCGCAGGCTGATGGTCAGGCAGAGCGGACTATTCAGACGCTTGAATATAATTTACGGGCTTGTGTGTTTGACTTCAAGGGTATTTGGGATGATCATTTACCGCTTATCGAATTTTCTTACAATAACAACTTTCACGCTAGTATTCAGATGGCCCCATTTGAGGCATTGTATGGAAGAAGGTGTAGATCTCCGATTGGGTGGTTCGAGGTTGGTGAAGAAATATTGTTAGGGCCAGATCTTGTGCACCAGGCGTTGGAAAAAGTAAGAGTCATTCAAGAGAGGATGAAAATCGCTTAGAGCCGTCAAAAATCCTATGCGGACGTTCGTCGAAGGGAATTGGAATTCCAAGTAGATGATTGGGTATTCTTGAAGGTATCTCCCATGAAGGGAATGATACGGTTCGGGAAGAAAGGGAAATTGAGCCCAAGGTATGTAGTGCTGATTTAGAAGAGAGTCATAGGAGCATAAAAGGTAGAATCATGATGAAAGTAAGGTTCAAGACATGATGTTCAAGTAACACTGATTATGAAAATATGGAGAATGAAACGACAAGGGATTAGGGCTTACCAGTTAAGCAAGAAAGCAAGTAAATATGCTATAGCAGTTATGTTCCAGAATCACTTGGCCTTGGCTTTCAGTCGGCCAAGACTAGAAACAATGAGCACAGAATCAGAGTAAAAGAACTAAGTGTTAGTGAGAGTATGAGAGTTTGAGTCCTGTCTAAAGGGAAGAAAGGAAAGGGTTTAAATAGTATTCGATTAGGCAGACAAATCAGGGAAGAAATCAAACACACAAAAATAAGGAAAGACGTTAAACTCAGAATCAATTTAAGTCAGATTCCAGTTAATTAACATGCGTAATAGCGAGTAATCAGGCGAGTACTACACAAAATAAGAAAGCATCATATAAAAATAAATCAACTGTCAGATGCCAGGCAAAATAAGGTAAAGAAATAATGAGAACAAGGTAAATCGAACAAAATAAGGAAAATATCAGTACCATACGAGAAAGGAAAGAGTAAAAATCTCAGTAAAAGATTTCAAACCCTAATTTTAGGTAAAACAATAAAATCAGCAAAGATAAAATGCAAGAGTCACATGCTGTATAGGATGAACGTAGAAGGGAACATATTCACAGAACATAATCAAACAAATCTGGGCCTAAAATAAAAGGTTTGAAACCCTAATTTTAGGTAAGCAATAAAATCGATAAAAAGGAAGTAAAGAATCAAATATTTTACTAAAGTGAACATAGACAGGGGTTATTCATAGAACCGAACCAGTTCTGGTTCAATTAAGAAGATTTGAAACCCTAAATTGGGTAAGTAAAAATATTTAACAAAAATAAGCAGATTTATACGGAATAACACAAAAAAATAAGGTTAAAACAAGTTTTGGTTTGAATCGGAAAGATCTGAAAACCCTAACCTTAGGTTTAAGTAAGAATCAGTGAAAGATACAAAATATATTTGTACTTACACAGAAAAGCTGATGAATATAGATGGAAAAAATCAGTAGGTTAGAGATTTTAACCAGCCTGGGTTCGATCTCTACAGGATCTTCTTTCAATTTGAGGCAAGAAAATTAGGTAACACCAAAAATGAGTAGCCGGTGAGGAAAGGGTGTCAGATAAGGTAAGGAATCAGCGAGTGATTCCATTTCTGGGTTGGAATCAAAGGTGAGATGGAAGATGAGAGTGTTTGGTGACAGCGGGTCGGTGGAAGTGATTAGGGTTTAGGTGGGTTAGGTTCGTTAAAGGGGTGGGATGATTGTGGACCGTTGATTTTAGAAATCAACGGTCCTGATTTAAAGATGTTGGGTCGGGTTTTAAATGGGTACATGGATTGGGTTAGTGGGTATTTGCGTACTGGGTATTAGGGTATTGGAATGGTGTAATTAGGCTGGGGTAATTGGGTTAGGTTCGAAATTAATTAAGAAAAAGGGCTAGATTTTAAATACCCAGTTAAATTAGTAAAATAAATTATACAAAAATAATTAATAGTAAAAAAATGTCATTTGTGCATGAAAATGATTTAAAATAATTACTCAGCATTATAAAAATACAAAAAGTCATTTTCTGTATAAATAATATAATTATGCATATATATGGGCTATTATTGCAAAATATGCAATTTTAGCCTTAGGATGCAAATATAATTATAATAAATATATCAAAAATATTTAAATCTTAATATGGTTATAGATGATGAAAATTAAATATCAAATCATTATAAAATTACTTGTGATGCAATTTACAATTATTTATAGTAAAAATGCAGGAATAAATTGATTAAACACCTTTAAAAATTATAGAAAATTATGGAAGAGTACTTGATGATGCTTATGCACTATTTTAAAGGATATATGTCTTTTTGAGAAATATGAAGAAAAATTAGGTATCAACAGCTGCCCCTCTTTACACGGGTAGGATGAAAGAGTTGTCGGGTAAAGACATGAAGACCAATTTTGACCGAATAGGGTGATTTGGAAGATATAGGCCGCACTTCGGCTTTTGAGATGCCTACATATCCTTGGTTTTACATGAATTGGGTGGTGTGTAGTTCTGGATCCAATGATGGAGTAAACTAATGGAGTTGTTGCAAGAACGGACAGAATGTTCCGGGTAGGGTTAATTGGGGTTCGAAATGGTTATGGGTAAATGAGACTAGCTAATGGATAATGAACGGTCATGTTTGAAATACTTTGAAGGATGTGGAAGGGAACCGGAGCGGGATTGCTCTTGTTGGAATGACGGTTACTTTCTAGATCACTTGCAAGTTTACAAAAATATACTACAAGCACATATGTATAAATTATTGCGTAAACTTAGTCATGATGCAAATTCCCTTTGGACCATGAAGGCTGTCTTTGGATGGTGAGGATGACGCCCTTAGACCATAATGTCCCGGGCCATGAATTGTATGGTAAGGGATTCGCAGTCCATAAAATGATGTTCTCGAGCCATGAGAATGGTGCCTTCGAACCATGATGCCTTTGAATAATGATGTGCAAGCTTTGAGAGATCCACAGGACATGGAATGATGTCTTCCGGCTATGAGGATGATGCCTTCAGACTATGACATCTGAGACTATGACACCTTCAGACAAGTTGGCTATATTTCAGCCCATTAGGTGCAGAGACATGATGCTAAAGGTGATAACAAGACAGAGCTTAGTCTTGCATAAAGTTAAGGGCAGAGCTTAGCCCGAGAGAAGAGAATAACGCAAGGCTTAGGATACAGCAATATTTGTGTTTATGCAAAGAGAGACAATGCTTAGTCTCGTGCAAGATTCGGGACAATGCTTAGTCCCACGCAAAGAGTAGGCAGTGCTTAGGCTTATGAAAAACGGGGAGGAAGGGCTTAGCCTCATGCAAGGATTGAGGCAGGGCTTAGTCTCATGCAAAGAGAAGGCAGTGTTTAGCCTTATGCAAATAGGGAGGTGGGGCTTAGCATCATGCAAGGATTGGGATAGGTCTTAGTCTCATGCGAGGATTGAGACAGGGCTTAGTCTCATGCAAGGAGAAGGCAATGCTTAGCCTTATGCAAAATAGGGACGCAGGGCTTAGCCTCTTGCAAGATTGAGGCAGGGCTTAGTCTCATGCGAGGATTGAGACAGGGCTTAGTCTCATGCAAGGAGAAGGCAATGCTTAGCCTTATGCAAAATAGGGACGCAGGGCTTAGCCTCTTGCAAGATTGAGGCAGGGCTTAGTCTCATGCGAGGATTGAGACAGGGCTTAGTCTCATGCAAGGAGAAGGCAATGCTTAGCCTTATGCAAAATAGGGACGCAGGGCTTAGCCTCTTGCAAGATTGAGGTAGGGCTTAGTCTCATGCTAGGATTGAGACAAGGCTTAGTCTCATGCAAAGAGAAGGCAGTGCTTATCCTTATGCACAATAGGGAGGTCGGGCTTAGCTTCATGTAAGGATTAAGATAGGGCTTAGTCTCATGCAAGGAGAAGACAATGCTTAGCCTTATGCAAAATGGGGAGGCAGGGCTTAACCACATGCAAGGATTGAGACAGAGCTTAGTATCATGAAAAATAGGGAGGCAGGGCTTAGCCTCATGCAAGGATTGAGACAGAGCTTAGTCTCATGCAAGGAGAAGGCAATGCTTAGCCTTATGCAAAATGGGGAGGCAGGCCTTAGCCTCATATAAACATTGACGCAGGTCTTAGTCTCATGCGAGGATAAGGCAATGCTTAGCCTTATGCAAATTGGGAGGCAGGGCTTAGCCTCATGCAGGAATTGAGACAGGGCTTAGTCTCATGCAAAGAGAAGGCAATGCTTAGCCTTATGCAAATTGGGAGGCAGGGCTTAGCCTCATGCAAGGAGAAGGCAATGCTTAGCCTTATGGAAATGTAAGAGTAAAAGTAAAGTATTCTAGCTGGCAACGTGTCTTGTGTATAGCAGTTGTGTTGTTGAGATGATGCCTATGATGATGACCTTTTCCTGCATCCAAAGAAAATTCATGAGTTTTGTGGGGGAGGTTGGTTCGTGTCTTTGTATTCTTACCCTGCTCCACTTTGCCCGAAGGTACTGTTTAAGTCATCGTGGGTAGCATTTGGCTAAAAAATAAAGTTATTTTCAAAAGCATGCGTGTATAGTTTTCAAAGACATAGTAATATGCAATTTAGAAATCAGTTAGATGAACCAGTAACCGCGACATTATTAGAGACACTGCGACCTCCCTTGCCATAGAATTTTGAGGGTCCCCAGCTAACTAAGTGACCTTCTGGCTATTCTGTATGCTATTGTTGGTTGAACTTGCTTCGGAATTTTAAGGGCGCTCCTCAAAATTCTGCCCCAGTTTCTGATTGTGGGGAAAAATGGAAATTTTATTGAATTGTGATTGAACCCACAGAGCTGCCTACGTATCCCCTCTTAAACGGGAATCAGGTCAAGTGTAGATCAATTTACATCACATGAATAGCTTACACATAGTATCTTTTGACTGCATCTGAATTGATAGGTTTTGGCCAGATTTCTCCATCCATTTCTGCGAGTATGAGCACTCCTCCTGTTAATACTCTGTGAACCATGTAAGGACCTTTCCATTTGGGTGAAAATTTTCCTTTGGCTTCATCTTGATGTGGAAATATCCGTTTCAGCACCAGCTGCCTCGGTATGAACTCTCTTGATTTAACCTTTTTGTTGTAAGCTCTGGACATTATATTCCAATAAAGTTGACTGTGGCATACTGCATTCATACTTTTTCCATCTATCTTTGGAACCGGTACAATGTTGGCTAACCAGGTTGGGTACTCAACTACCCCAAGGACCTTGGCTTTGATCTGCTTGGTGACTTCCTCCTTGATTTTCAGGCTCATGTCCGGCTTGAACTTTCTGAGTTTCTGCTTCACTGACGGACACACTGGATTTGTAGGTAGCTTGTGAGATATTATGGATGTGCTCAACCCTGTCATATCGTCGTATAACCATGAAAAAATATCCTCATATTCTTTCAGGAAACAAATGTATTCTTCATTCTCTAATGGTGACAAGTGGATGCTTATGAGTGTTTCTTTGATGGTTTCATAATCCCTCAAATTGACTATCTCGATTTCTTCTAGGTTGGGCTTGGGCTTATTCTCAAAATTCTCAACTTCTTTGATAAATTCCTTAGGTATTACATCATCTTCTTCTATTTCCTCTGAGTCACTGTCCTTATGTTGTGTTGTCTCATTACATGTCACAATCATTGGTTCATCAAGATAAGAAATAATAATGTTGTAGAGAGAAAGATATCAAATAAAGATTGTAATAATAAAACATCAAGCCATTAGTAAATATAAAATTTCAAATAAAGCGATTTTCAATAACTCAAATAATGCTTTTCAAAATGAAATACTGAAAATATTGCTTAAAACAAAGTGCTCAAGAAATAAACGATGTTAGCAGCCTTGCTACCCCGGGACTCGTCGGGCCCTTGATGGTGTGGCGGTCCAGTTCTTGAGAAATGCTCCCTTTTCCACTGTCTGAATGGTAAGGCCCTCCTCCTCCTCCTCCTCAACTATCACACAACAATACATATCATCATCTTCTAAAAACAAATTCCTCAGTGCAACCAACGCTTCTTATTCTTCGGGTCCCCATATTGTATCGGCCTGATCAAAGGATTGGCTCAAATGCAAAACTGGTTGCTCAAGTGGGTAATATGTACCATGCCATGGTGGCGATCAATCATCATATTCTTGCCAGGTATACGGATATCCAATCCCCAAAGTTGTACCATGACGTTTCAGCTGTATTGGCTTGGTAATTCCTTGGAGTTTCTTCCCAAGTCCTTTGTCGGTTTCATACCCCGACCGTGCCAATATGCTTTCTATTTTGCTGTTCCACCATTTATCTTTCTCAATCGCATTGACGCGCTCTATGCCGTGATAAGTCTATTCTCCCAACTTCCTTCTATTTTCCACGACCGGAACAGTTTGATTGGTATAAATGGGATTGCTCCCATCTCCATGATGATTACTTCATGATGATTCCATTCAAATTTCACATCCTGGTGCAAAGTGGACGCAACAGCCCCAGCGGCATGTGTCCAAGGTCGTCCTAATAGCAAATTATAGGAGACAGATATGTCTCACACCTAAAATTCAAGATAGAACCAAGCAGGAACCATTTGCAAGCATAAATTGGCTTCCTCCATTGTGGCTCTTTGAGATCCATCGAACACCTTTACTTTCATAGTCCTTGCTCGTATTTCATGCAAACCATTGCCCAACCTTTTTAGGGTTGTCAATGGACAGATGTTGAGGGTGGATCCTCCGTCTATCAAAACCCTGGCAATGAACTTATCCTCGCATTGCACTGTGATGTGCAGTGCCCTGTTGTGGCTCAATCCCCCTTGGCGGAAATTCATCTTCGTGAAAGGTGATCGTGTGGCTCTCCAGCACTTGCCCCACCATGTTGGCCATTTCCCCACTGGTGATATTGTTGGGCACGTATGCTTCATTCAACACCTTCATCAGAGCATTCTTATGCGCCTCAGAATTTTGCAACAGTGATAGGATGGATATCTGGGTGGGAGTTTTGTTCAGATGGTCTACCACAGAATATTCCCTTGCATGTACCTTCCTCCAAAGATCATCCGGACCGGTTTCAATGATGGGTTGTTTGGCAGTGGCTTCTTTACTTATTCCTCCCAAATTCTCAGGTGTATAGATTCTTCCAGTTCTGGTCATTCCTTGTGCAGCACTAGACTCTTCCACTTTTCTCTTCTCTTTCCTCCTGGCTTCGGCAACATAATTCCAAGGTACGTCATTGGATTTAAAGGGCGGTGTGGATGCTACGGTCACAGTGAAGGGTGTGGTTACTTCTACTTCAAATGGAGAAGGTTTAGCTACAGGTGTTGCCACTTCGATTTCGAACTGAGTTGATGCGGCTATCTCAACTTCGACTGGTGGTTGTACCTATACCACAATAGAAGTTAGTGTGACTGAGTTTTTGGCGATTTTCGGTCAGTAGTAGAAAATTAGCTATCAGGGTCGGAATAGAATTTCGAAGGTTGGAGCAGGTTCGTAGTGTCATTTTGGATGTGTGTGCAAATTTTCAAGTCATTCGGACATGTTTTGGTTGGTTTCGGCATCATTTGTGAAATTTAGAAATCTTAAAGTTCATAGGATTGAATCCGATGTGATATTGGTGTTTTAGCGTTATTTTGGGTGTTCCAAAGGCTCGACTAAGTTTGAATAAGGTTATGGGAATTGTTTGTGTTTTTGGTTGGGGTACCGAGGGGCTCGGGATGATTTTGAATAGTCGTCGGAAGGATTTAAGTTGGAAAAATGCAGCTGAAGGAGCTACCTAGTGCCAGGATTTTGGTGTGACTGCACCTGCGGAAGGTTAGTCGCAGGTGCGATGCCACAGGTGTGAGATTAGGGGAGCTGGGAAGGAACTGCAGAAGCGTAGTTTTGGGCCGCACCTGTGAGTCCGCAGATGCGGTAAGTGGAGCACAGGTGCGGAATTTGGTCGGGCTGAAGGAAAGTCGCAGGTGCGAGATTTGGACCGCACCTAAAATACTGCAGGTGCGGGTGATTCACCGAAGGTGCGAGGAATGGGCCTTAAGAGGATTTCCCCAGGTGCGCACCTGGGACCGCATGTGCGGAGAGAAAGTCGCGGATGCGGTTTCATTTGGCAGGAAGTATAAATAACTGCCTTCGTGAATTTTTGGCACTTTCATCACTTTTGCATGCGGGCTGAGGCATTTTAGGAGCAAATTTAAGAGGGATTTCGAGGGTCTTCTGTGGAGGTATGTTTCTTGGACTAAAAACTCGATTCTATGTTGATATTTGACGGATTAGGCTTGGAATTAGTGGAACTTAATGGCAGAAATTGGGGGTTTAGGGCTTGGGAAATTGAGGCTTATAATTAAGGAATTTAGGGGTCAATTGTGGTCGGATTTTGATGCATTTTATATGTATAGACTCGAGAAAGGATAAGGATTCTTGTGATGCAATTTTTATAGAATTCTGAGACGTGGGCCCTAGGGCCGGGTTTGGCCAATTTCTAGAATTGTGCCTAATTTTGATAATTTTCGAGTGGGCCTTGTTCTTTTAGCGTATATTGATGATATTAATCTGCTTTTGGTACTGTGAGGTTGCCCGAGGGGCTGATTATGAGTGACTGTGAGGTATGCCCGAGGGGCTGATTCTGAGTGACGAAGCTGAACCACATATAACGAAGCAGAAATAGGGAAAGCTGGGTTATTACTCTCGGAACGACCGGCCGGGTCGTTACATTGATGGTGGTGGATTTTGATATAATTGTGCTTAAAGAAGCATGAGGTATGACATATTGATGTAAAGGTGGAATTGTGGTTTGACATAAGTATGTGCTTGAATGTTAAAAGATATGTATTAATGTGCTTAGGGAGGTGTAGTCACTATTATATCCAAATGTATCTTACCCGACCTGCCACCTACATTACATCCAAATAAGTCCTAATTGATTCTAGACTGAATGAGCTCGATTAGTAGAGTAGTACACTATGGCAAGCATATGGTGCGTTCTCTGTGGCATAAGAATGTTCTTTCTGAGGGTGAGCGAATCTTGTTTATTTGAAGTCCTCAGTGTGTATGAGGTATTGATTATGAAATAAGTCTCTTTGTGGTGAGCAGGCACTTGATTCATGAAAGGGAGGTAAGTCTGGACCTTTGACTTAGAGTAAGTAAGCCGGTTAGGGACATTGCGTGGCTAGAGAGAGTCCACTCTTGAGGTGCGGATGTTACGTTAATGTAGTTGACAATTGTGAAATATTCTTGGTATGATGAGTAGGCAAGTTGCTTAGTGAAGTTATGCTTGTAGAGTGTGGTTTTATTGCTCGAGGACAAGCAATAGTTTGAGTATGGGTTGTTGATAGTAGTCTATATTATGTACTGTAGACGTTATTTATACTCTAATTTAACTACACTTTATTGATGTTTAAATTCTAAAAGATAACAAAATGCTCTAATCGAGAAATTTATGCTTTGCAGGAGCCACTCCGAGCTAGGAGGGAGATAAAGAGCGTTTTGGAGTCAATTATGAACATACAAGGCCAATTAAATGATAGCCCGGATAAAAAAAGCGAGGAAAATAAGAAAAAAATGCAAAAGGGAAGGTCCGCGACCGCGGACCTGGACGCGCAGTGATCGCGGAGGAAAACAATGGGAGGCTAGAGTCCGCGGTCACATCCGCGGTTGAGTCCGCGGTCGCGGACAGGCTGGTAACCGAGACAAAGTGCAAGGGCTTTTGTGTAATTTGCTGGGCAATTAACCTAAACATATAAGATCCCAAACTCGCCAGAAGTAAAAAATAAAAGCTTGTTTTTAGACATAATTGGAGGCCAGAACAAGGGAGAGGAGATAAAGCAATTCTTTAGAGTTTCTTTCTTCTTCTTTCTACTTATCATTGTGAATCATGAATTGTATTATTGCTATGTTTTGCATTAGTATGAGTAGTTAAACAATTAATTTAGGGTTGATGAAACCAATTGTTGGATGAAGTTTTAAATCTATTTTGTTATAATCGAGTCGTGTTTGTTCTATGATTGTTCAACTACGTTTTGTATTGTGGTTAATTAAAAGGGCCTTTGATTAATCGTGTCTAGTTGCCTTGTGTTTCTTGAGAAAGAACACTTTGTTAGATTGTTTTTGAACAACACCACTTTTGGGTAGTTGAAGAGATTAATTACTTGAATTTTAAAGTGGGTTTAGAAATAATAAAGCTTTGGTGGGATAATTCTGAGTTGCAATTATTGTTAGGTAGAGTAGTTCGAAAGAATGCTTCTAGTAAATTATCGTAATTGATCAAGAGATAATTACGGTAACCCGGAACTCATAATTCTCATAGAGTATTATGGCGAGATTATAGCTAAAGAGTTAAGAATTAATCCGGAAATTGGGGAAATCAATATTCCTAGATCCTTCTACCCTTGAATTCAATTTTTGTCTTGATTATTGCTAATTTTCTTGTCATTTTACATTAGCTAAATAAATTCCACTGTTTATTCATAAAAATCTTGCATCCGGAAGTTTTCTGAGCTTGTTATTAGCATCACTAAAAGATGTAGTAAATAGTTTAGTTCTCTGTGGGCTTCGACTCCGGACTTGAACCGGATTATATTTGCAGCGACCGCTTAGTCCTTTTTATAAGGCATAGTTGGGCGTGATGAAAGGCCTACATACCTTTTGAGTAGCTAAACAATTTATCTAGGGTTGATGGAACTAATTGTTGGATGAAGTTTTAACTCTATTTATATATAATTGAGTCGTGTTTGTTCTATGATTGTTCAACTACGTTTTGTATTGTGTTAATTAAAAGGTCCCTTGATTAATCGTGTCTAGTTGCCTTGTGTTGCTTGAGAAAGAACACTTGGTTAGATTGTTGTTGAATAACACCATTTTTGGGTAAATTAAGAGATTAATTACTTGAATTTTGAAGTGGGTTTAGAAGTAACAAAGCTTTGGTGGGATAATTCTGAGTTGCTTAAATTATTAGCTAGAGTAGTTCGAAAGAATGCTTCTAGTAAATTATTGTAATTGATCGAGAGATAATTATGGTAACTCGGAACCCATAATTCCCATAGAGTATTACTGCGAGATTATAGCTAAAGAGTTAAGAATTAATCCGCCAATTGGGGAAATCAATATCCTTAGATCCTTCTATTCCTAAATTCAATTTTTGTCTTGATTATTGCTAATTTTATTGTCATTTTACATTAGCTAAATAAATTCCACTGTTTATTAATAAAAATCTTGAATCCGGGGAGCTTGTCATTAGCATCACTAAAAGTTGTAGTAAATAGGTTAGTTCCCTGTGGGATTCGACTGCGGACTTGAACCGGATCATATTTGCAGCGACCACTTAGTCCTTTTTATAAGTCATAGTTGGGCGTGATAAAATTTTAGCACCATTTCTGGGGAACTAACAGTGTTATTTATTACAACTTAGAAGAAATTCTAGGATTTTTTTTAGTTTAGATCAATTTTCTACGGTGTTAAAAAAATTTCCATTGCAATTCTCACGTTTGAACTCTCTTGTGACTCAAGTGTATGCCTAGAAGCTCTTCGAGGACTGGTGAATTTTCAAAGAACTCTCAAACCTCGAGAAAACGTTCAGGACATTAAATAGAGCCAACAAGAAGAACAAACAGTTACAACAAAAACACCAACTCGAAATTGAAATGGACAACGTGGATGACGTCGATGCAAACAACCGGAATAATCGGGTTGACCCAAACAATGGAATGGTGGCACCTCTTGTGCCAGAAGCTACTCTTTATGATTGGGAACAACCAATTGCTCACTAGTGGAGGCTGTGGATGTGATATTGCAAGAAGAGGATGAGACCCTTAATGTCAAGGATCCATTGGGAGCCTGCTTGATGAACTTGGAAGAGATGGACGGTGAATGGTTAGAAGAGGGGGTCATGGACCTCCAAGGCCAAGGATTCTGGAAAAGGGAACCTCAGTTCAAGCCCCTACGCTTAAAAGAGAGAGCGACACCACCCGTAAAACCATCAATAGAGGAACCACCACAGCTAGACTTGAAATCGCTTCCAGCCCACCTCAGGTGCGCATTCTTGGGTCCCAATTCTACTTTGCATGTTATTATATTATCTGGTTTGCTAGCTGTGCAGGTAGAGCAATTATTGCAGGTATTGAAAGAATGTAAGACTGCCATTGGTTGGACCATGGCAGACATAAAGGGTATCAACCCAACCTTCTACATGCACAAGATTCTTCTGGAAGAGGGGCACAAACCTTCCACAGAACATCAAAGACGGATGAACCCGAATATGAAAGAAGTTGTAAATAAGGAAGTGATCAAGTGGTTGGATGCGAGTATCATCTTCCCCATCTCTGACAGCAATTGGGTCTGTCCTGTCCAATATGTGCCGAAAAAAGGAGGGATGAAAATCGTACAGAATGAGAAGAACGAGTTGATCTCAACTCGTACAGTCACAGGGTGGCGGATTTGCATGGACTATCGAAAATTGAACACAGCCACCCGAAAGGACCATTTCCCCTTGCTTTTCATTTACCAGATGTTGGACAGGTTAGCTGGGTGATCCTATTCTGTTTCTTGGACGGATACTCGAGGTATAACCAAATCTCAATAGCCCCGGAAGATAGAGAGAAAATGTCCTTCACTTGTCCGTATGGCATCTTTTCCTTTCGGAGAATGCCATTTGGACTTTGCAATCCACCGGCTACATTCCAACGGTGCATATTAGCCATTTTCACTGACATGGTTGAGGAAATTATGGAGGTGTTTATGGATGATTTCTCCGTGGTGGGGGATTCATTCGAAGGTTGTCTTCACAATCTAAGAAGAGTGCTCAAAGATTTGTGGAGAAAAATCTGGTGCTGAATTGGGAGAAGTGTCATTTCATGGTACAAGAAGGAATAGTGTTGGGGCATCGAGTATCCAAAGAGGGATTGAAGTCGACCATGCCAAGGTTGATGTGATTGAGAAGCTTCCGTCACCCACTTCGGTAAAGGCAGTGAGAAGTTTCCTTGGGCACGCCGGGTTCTATAGGCGGTTCATTAAGGATTTTTCCAAGATTTCTAACCCCTTATGTAAGCTGCTTGAAAAAGACCAGCCCTTTGTGTTTTCTGATGCTTTCAGGTTGGCCTTTGAAGAGCTGAAGAAGAGATTGGTGACTGCACCCATCATTGTTGCACCCAACTGGGAGCAACCATTCGAGCTCATGTGCGAGGCTAGTGATTATGCTATAGGAGAAGTTTTGGGGCAATACAAGGATAAGATGATGCACCCGATCTACTATTCAAGCAGGACGCTCAGTGGTGCACAACTTAATTACACTGTCACGGAAAAGGAAATGCTCGATGTAGTGTTTGCCTTCGACAAATTCAGGTCGTACTTAAATGGCTCAAAAGTTATTGTTTATACTGACCATGCAGCAATTAGGTACTTAATAGCAAATAAGGAGTCAAAGACACGCTTGATTCGTTGGGTTCTTTTGCTATAAGAATTCGATCTAGAAATCTGTGACAGAAAGGGGACGCATAATCAAGTGGCAGACCACCTCTCAAGTTTGGAAAGAGCATAAAAGAGAATGGAGGTTGAAGATATCACAGAGACATTTCTGGATGAACAATTACTTGCTGTGACAATGGAGGAGGCGCCATGGTATGTTGATATTGCTAATTACTTAGCAAGCGGTATTTTACCTTATGATCTCTCCTCAATTCAAAAGAAAAAGTTCTTATGTCATTGTCGATCTTATTATTGGGACGAACCTCTAATTTTTAAGATATGTGTTGATAACATGTTCCGGAGGTGTATCCTCGAGAAAGATCAACTTGCTGTTTTGCAGGCTTGCCATGCTTCACCATATGTTGGACACTTTGGAGGAATCCGGACAGCAACAAAAGTGTTGGAATCGGGATTGTATTGGCTTACTCTGTTCAAGGATGCCCATGATTGGGTCAAAAGTTGCGATGAATGCCAAAGGACAGGAAACATATTTCGCCGTCACGAGATGCCGATGACCACAATTCAAGAGGTGGAGGTTTTTGACATGTACGGGATCGACGTTATGGGGCCATTCCTCAGCTCATATGGTAACAAATATATATTGGTAGTGGTTGACTATGTCTCCAAGTGGGTCGAAGAGGTGGATCTCCCAACCAATGATGCAAAATGGGTGACAATTTTCCTAAAGAAAAACATCTTCACACATTTTGGCACCCCGAGAGCTATAATCAGTGATGGTGCAACCCATTTTTGCAATAGAGCGTTCGCACGCCTGTTGGAAAAGTATGGAGTTCGCCACAAAGTAACCTCACCGTACCACCCACAAACAAGCGGGCAAGTTGAAGTGTCCAACAGGGAAATTAAAAGTGTCCTTACAAAAATAGTGAATGCAACAAGGACCAGTTGGGCAAAGAAGCTGGATGATGCATTATGGGCGTACCGCACAACATTCAAAACTCCAATTGGTATGTCACCGTACAAGTTGGTGTTTGGAAAGGCATGCCACCTTCCGGTAGAGCTCGAACATAAAGCACTATGGGCATTGTGGCAGTTGAATTTGGATATGGAGACCGCAGACACCAGAAGAGTCACTAGGTTACATGAGCTCGAGGAATTCAGGTTTCAGGCATTCGAGAGTGCTAAACTATACAATAAAAGGATGAAACTAATACATGATAAGCACATCTTAAATCGGCACTTCAAACCTAGAGAGCTAGTATTGTTATACAACTAGAGATTGAGATTGTTTTCGGGTAAGTTGAAGTCCCGATGGTCAGGACCCTTCATAGTAGTGCAAATGTTCTTAAGTGGAGCTGTTGAGATTGAATCAGAAGATGGGATAAATAAGCTCAAGGTGAATGGGAAAATGTTGAAACACTACCTTGGAATGGCCGAAGAAAAAGGGGATAGAGTGGTAATAACTTTGGAAGAGCCCCAGTACGCGAATGAGGAGTGATGATCAAAGCATGCGTCGTACCGCGATGTTAAATCAGGCGCTTCCTAAGAGGCAACCCATGGTTTGTTGTAATTCGTCGTGTCGCGACGTTAACTCAGGCGCTTCTTAGGAGGCAACCCATGATCTTCTTTTGTTTTTCTTTTGTGTTGTATTTGATATGACCGATATTAACCAAACTACTAGAGTGCAGGGAAAGATTTGGGCACATCGGAAGGAGTCGGGGTCAAAAGCCAACCTCGGAAGAGGTAAAAATTGAAGAAAATAGAAAAATGTTCGGAATAATGATCTGCGACCGCGGTCCTAACCGCAGACGTGAACGCGGACGTTGGCATAGTCTAAATTCCATCCCCACTTTACTCGTTCTCAAACCTAACAAATTCCCTCCCTCTTCCCCTCCCC